>JAHWFO010020649.1:0-23457 GCA_023313115.1 Rhysida immarginata
CCTAAGTAACATTGAAATGGAACATGTGTGTAATTGATATTCTTCAGTCGTCTGTTATAATTAGAATCAAAGTATGGAAATTGGAACCCCGACATTCTTCAGAGCAACGAGATGTTCTTCAGAGAAATTGTAAACGAGCAACGAGATATTCTTCAGAGCAACGTGATTTTTTCTTCAAGCTAATGTCCCAGAGATGACTTGATTTAGAAATGCTCTTGATACTAGAAATAAAAACTTAAAATAATATCACAGGAAATAAAAGCTTAAAATAATATCACAGATAACGAATGCATAGAATATACAGAGTTCCCACATTCTGGAAGGTCAGGGATAGTCAGGGAAAGTATGTTATTTGTCAACTGATTTTCAAAATTTTCTATCTGATACTTGCATTTATTTGTCCAGTTACGGACCAGTAGGCAAAAATTCTTGAACAAGTCTCATAATACTGATACTAATACTAATTTCATATAATGTGACAACTAATAATAATAATAATAATAATAATAATAATAATAATAATATTAAAATTGTGTCTGAAAAGCTGTTGCAGAGACGTTTTTTTAAAAAAATTACGATTTGGTCAGGTAAATGAGATAGAGATATTCTGTGGGAACCCTGAATATACTTTCACAATAGTCACAATAGTTCTTTATGCATATTTCAATTTATTGGGCCCCCCCCGAGAGGAAGAGGGATGCGTAATGGCAGGTATTCATGATTATATTAGGATCGCCATTCAAAACCACGCGAAATTGAATGAAAACGCATCAGTGTGAACGGATCAATCGCAGTATGCATGAAGAATTTTGTCCAAACGTATAAATCACATGTGTTATCATTTCTTATTTTAAAAATTCCATTTCAGCAGATTAAAAATGGGACAAATTACCTGTCAGCTGGACACCATTCTTCTCCTTTTCTCGATATATTTTTTAACCACTGCTTTCTTTGACTGATATCAGAAGGAAATTCATGATACGAAATTCCCCTTGTTTTGCTTTCTTTTGACTTCCAGTGAGGTACACAACAATAAACCATGTCTTTTTCGTGAATGCTGCCTACACAATACTAAAACCACTTGCTATTTACTATGGTTTGTTGGGGGGTGCACGTGGCGCTCCTAGTGACTAAATTAAGAAATCGCCCGGACCGCATTCCCGTGCGCTTAAAACAGGTCTGTAATAATAAAGTAGGTCATGGCTGCATACACGAATCGGTGGATAGGTCGAGGTGGACCGGTAGCCTGGCCTGCAAGATCACCTGACCTTAATCCCTTGGACTTTTTTCTGTGGGGTCATGTGAAAACGATCGTCTACAGCACAGAAGTTCCTAACATTATGGATCTGCGACAACAAATTGAAAATGCATGCCAAACCGTTCGTAATGCTGGCGACGAACTCTTCCATGACATCAGACGGTCGCTCATGCAACGAGCCGAAGCGTGCGTGCGAGCTGGTGGCGGGCACTTTGAACAGTTCCTGTAATTTGGAGCCACGGGTTTAGTTGGCTGTATCGCGTAAATAAATCGTTTCCAGACAAAGTGCTATAGAACATTTTCGTCTTCTTTTGATCTGAAGAATATGTCACTAAATTTATTGTACATAATTTTGAAACACCCTGTATATTTTGCGGTCTTCTGGAGGGGAAATGTTCTTAGTAATGTGGCTTATTTTCTCCATTTCTTGGGCTGTGGCAATACTAGGTGTATGACGGTCTTCGGGATTAAGTCTTACGAGAGCCGATCAACCTCGACTACTAATCTGACATAGTCATTGTCGTTGTCTTCAAAGGTATTGAGGCCTTTGTTCCGTTTATCTCCATGTCCGTTAATAGCCGTCAGGTTAACTATATTTTCGTGAAATGAAAATGTGGTGACCTTTTTGTCCACCCTTCTCTTTTGCAAACGATCCAGCTTCTTGTTCATGGGTCTCCAGCTTCTCAAGCTTCTGTTTGTCGAGTGGAATTTTTATTTTGTGCCCCGATGATGAAAGTAGAGTAAAATCCCGTTTCAGCGTACCTCACTTTAACGTGCATTTCAAAATAACGTACAAATTTAAAATCCTCGGACGGTTACATTTCATGTATTTTTGTTTTTCTATGCATATATGCATTGTTCATAGCTGTACAAGGTATACGGCCACAATGGTGGACTGCAGTAAACTAGATGGAGGTTGCTTTTTATCATACTAGCAAAGGTACCCAGCGTTGCTCGGGATAATTACACTTGTAGGTAAACAGAAAAATCGTAGGTCGAGGTGGACCGGTAGCCTGGCCTGGAAGATCACCCGACCTTAATCCCTTGGACTTTTTTCTGTGGGGTCATGTGAAAACGATCGTCTACAGCACAGAAGTTCCTAACATTATGGATCTGCGACAACGAATTGAAAATGCATGCCAAACCGTTCGTAATGCTGGCGACGAACTCTTCCATGACATCAGACGGTCGCTCATGCAACGAGCCGAAGCGTGCGTGCGAGCTAGTGGCGGGCACTTTTGACAATTCCTGTAATTTGGAGCCACGGGTTTAGTTGCTGTAAGGCGTAAATAAATCGTTACCAGACAAAGTGCTATAGAACATCTTCGTCTTCTTTTGACCTGAAGAATATGTCACTAAATTTATTATACATAATTTTGAAACACCCTGTATAATAATCCTGGACCTTTACTTCTTCTCATTATTTAATTACCTAACAAAAGCCTCATTTTTTTTCCTTTGACCAAGGATTCTATCCGAAACGTCAGCTTTTTTTTTTTCCAGGGTCTTTCTATTCTGTGTCCAATTTGCTTTTTATTCCAGGTTTTTTTGTGTCTCTTCCTCTTTTTCTTTTACATCCATCATTAACAAAAACTCAATTTTTTAACATTTTTATGCGCCACCATGAAAATACACGGTTATGGCGGTTAAAATGTTTATACCCTTACATTTTCAGTTTACAATCTATTATATTCAAGTTATAAGTGCGCATTTTTTCAGTAGGAAATAATTCTCCTTTAAATATGATTTTTATTTTTAAATAAACCATTTCTCTTCTCTTTTTTTAAAACAGTGTGCATATTTATACAGGGTGACCCAGCATAATTGTTTAGGAACATTGTATGGTTAAAATGGAACAAAAAATGTCCTATAAACATTACATCTAGTTTCGCTCGTGTGTGAGATATCGACGTTTGTCTATTTTCTTTTATTTATAGTCTTTTCCTAGAAAAAAACGTAGGTTTACCTATTTATTCTTAAATATACTCTCCTGTTTTGCATGCCAAACAGGAAGAGGAATCGTCGTAACACGTGTGAAAGGTATTTTATTGACGTGGCCGTTGATTTGAGCAATTGCTCATATTCTGCAACACAGCGTCGAAGTTCATTATGGCGTTAATTTTCACAAAAGAAGAATATGCGAATATTCATTTTTACTATGGGCTTACTGCTGGTAACGCTGCAGAAGCCAGCAGGTTGTACGCGGATGCATTTCCTCATAGGCGCCATCCACATCGAGAGGTGTTTTTGAGGGTACACCAAGTTCTAAAGAAGAGAGGATCGTTCAGACGTCGATGTCTCACACACGATCGAAACCAGATATAATGTTTATAGGACATTTTTGTTCCATTTGAACCATACAATGTTCCTAAACAATTATGCTGGATAAGTTTGGGTCACCCTCTAGAATTAAAAATTGTAGTTTTCCAAATAAATAAATAAATAAATAAATAAATAAATAAATAAATAAATAAATAAAAATATATCTGTTTAGCTTTAGTCTTAATTTAAAATCGAATTTAATTTCTATGCATTTGAACCTAACGAATTCATTTTTGATAATAACAATAAAATGTTCTTGTTGAGTAATGAAGTAGTAAATCTGTGACAAAAAGAATGGTTTGAATTACACAGGCCAACAAAAAAAAAAAACTTTTAAAAGTCATTTGTAACATTAAGACCTGATTCTCGTACGCTTTCTTTTGTGCTGAATCCGAATCTCGGATTTTTTTTCTCTCACCAACAGATTTGTTTATCAATGAAACACTTTTAAATTATTCAGAGTTTGGGGCCTGATAAATTTCTTTGTGGCCCAAAAATATGGATACTTTAACATTGCAGCCGCTTCTCTTCACGCCAATTACTTTTTACATGTCAGTCCCTATGTGCGTAACTCGGAAACTTGACGTGAAGGAAAAAATCTAAAAGCAGATGATTCAGCGCACAAAAAAAAAAAACAAAAAAACCCACAAGAATAAGGCAAATTCACTCAAGATGATTTTTCAGCGTTGGCCTGAGTTATTGCAATGAAATAAATGGGACGAATTGGATCCGTTCAGCTGACTGAATGACAAAGTAATTTATGACAAAATTAGAGAATCGAGTTTGGAATTTGAAACCCGCAAATGAAAAATTGTAAGTTTCCCGCTTCTCTGCTTGCATGCGACCGAAGATTATAACGAACGAATTGTCTCGCTGGCTTTGTTTAGTCTATGGATGTTCAGACTATCCCATTCTTTTTGAGGGGAGGAAAATTGTTACGCATTCAACCAAAGATTAGGAGAAATCGGCGAGCGACTTATCGACCGAAAACTGTCGAAATTCCTCGGCAATTTCCGTGGTAGAAGTTCGCGTTTTGTTTTGTTTCTTCAGTTAAAATAACATCACGTCACTGGGTCTACCCTATTCGATGGAAAACTGTAGAGGAAATTTTTAGCATTTTATAAAACAAACAAACTCGAAATAAAAACGTTATCAGATCATTTCGTCACATGTTTCACTTTGTCCCAGAATCACTTCCCGTCACATCATTCACTTTGTCCTAGAATCATTTTGTCTCGCAGTCAACTCGATATGTTCTGTATGCCACATTGAAGTCGTCCAATAAGCTTGCAATGAGGATTGTGAGTGATCAACTCATCGGATTTTGGTGAACTTTTTTTTTGTTTTGTTTGGAATTTGCTGTTGAACAAATGTGCAATTAGAATATTTTGTGTATCTCTTACGGTTTTCGAGATAGAATTTAGATGTGCCTTAATTTGCATATTTGAGATGATGAAAGGTGCTCCATCAGATAGAGCACCCTCCAGTTCCTAATCATTCCTTGTATTGGTATTTGCGTAACTAAATTGGTATCCAAGATAGGAAGGGGGTAACAGACTTTTAACTCAATTGGCATAATTTTAAAAAGAATGATTACCCTGCCTTGTAAACATCTATGACAAATGTTGAAGGACTGATGACTATGCGGATACTTTTGAGGGGACTATCCAACGAATTATTGAAGAATGTATTATTCGTCTCAATGAAAGGAGTCTTTGCCTTTAGTGTCACTTTATTAACTTTTATTCGCTGAAATAAATGCTACAACATTTCTTTATTTTCTTTAACAAAATTATATCATAAAAGACTTAACCCATTTTCATAAAAACCATGTCAAGGCACTGTTTAAGGTTCCCTCTAACAGTGTATTAGTTTCCTTCGGTTTTACATTTTGCCATTTCAGAGTAGTTAGCTGAACAAAATTATTTACATAGGGACACATGTAAAGAAGGATTTTTTAAAATTTCAATGTACTGTATTTTCTCGAATCATGAGTTTTTAAGTCAACTTCAGAGGGAAAAACCACCATCAATTGGAATTCATGTTTGGTGTATCCTGGCGTTATCTTCCTGGAACACTCCAGTTCGATCAGAAAAAAGAAACTCGTCCAAGAATGGAATGACCTGGTCATCCAGCAGATTCAGACACGCGGCTGCATAACATTGCAGAATACAGACGAGAGCAACAGAAGCAAACCCAGATCATCGCAGAGTCTCCACAGGATTGGATAGTGCGGTTCTTTTCTTACCCTGATGCGCTCATCATCTATGAGGGTGGGTCGAAAAGTAATACCTCCATGGTTGTAATTTTTTTATTTTTTAAACGATTTTCAAAATTCCTTTTGTATCTGATACTTATATTTGTCCTCTGTGTAATGCACTATTCACTAATCACTTTTCAACATAGTCCCCATTCCTTTCCACGCATTGCGCCAACGCGTAACTAGTCGGATGAACCCGTCGGAGAAAAATTCCGGGATTTTTGTCGACACCAGGATTGAATGGCAGCTTTGGATCTTCTTCTATAGCTCGATAACGCTCGCCCGCATACGATCCAACACCCAGAAGCGTTGCAGCGTGTACAGTTCAAAGATGGAAGACTTTTCACCTTGTGACTTTCACCACTTCCCAAAGAAGAAAGAGCACCTTAAGGGACATGAGTTGCGTTCTCATGATGAGGTGAAAGATGCCATTCAATCCTCGTGTCGACAACAACCCCAGAATTCCTCTCCGAAGGGTTCATCCCATTATTCAATGCTTGGAAAGGGATCAGGACTCTGTCTAATGGAAAATAGTGCATTATCTTGAGGACAAATGTAAGTATCAGATATAAAAAGAATTTTGAAAATCGGTCACCAAATAAAAGTTACAGCTTTTTGACCAACCCTTGTATGTAGGATAGGGTAAACCTGGATTCATCAAACCTGATGACTTTTTTCATCTGCTCCATTTTCCAATTATTGTCCTCCCGGGCGAACAGTAATCATCTTTTTTCCTATTGTTTTTACTAAAAATCGGATATCTTGTGGCAGAGCAGTTGCTTAGTTACAGTCCTTAAAGTTTCGTCGCATTGTGCGGATGGATAAGCTTTTGATTTCCTTGTTAAACTTTCCTGTCGGGTCTAATCAGTGTTGCCAGGTCGTAGAGCAGCGCCGTCACTAAATCCGGTAGAAAGTGTAACTAAAATGTACTAAGAATTTTCAAAAGTTACTAAAAAAAGTTACTGAATTAAAATTACTCAATAAAAATCCACATAACGTACATTCTTCTTCTTCGTCAGTCCCCCACATAAGATTACCGCCCAGGAAAGGTTAATAAAATAAAAGGAAAACACATTACAAAATATTTGTGAAAATAATATTGAAATTTAATCAAATAAATCCAAAACATCTTGTACAATTGTTTCTTCAGAGGGATTTGCTGTTTTGTAATCGTACATAGTATTATTAAACAATCTTAACATTTTCTCAGACGGCTCAAAATTGGTGCAGTTGGCATTCTTATTTTTTAAAGAATACTGTATTGTCATAAGAGATTGTCCCATTTCAACACTTAAACGACTGCGAAGCTTGTTCTTAATAATAGCATGTAGAGAAAATGCCCTCTCTACAGTGGCATTGGAGATAGGCAAAATCAAACACTTTTTTGCAAGAGCAGCAACATTATAAAACCGATAGTTACCTGCTGCGTCCCTGTCATTTGCAACCTCGAACCAAAAGGATTCCACATTATCAGTGTTATTCCAAGATTTATTTGAAATACACTGCCACTCTTTCTCAATGACAGAAATGTTGCCATCATCATATCCAAGTAACTTTGATAGCTGAATAATACTTGGTTTTGATTGTGAAGTTGCAACTGCTGGGGTCAGGATAGATATAGTTTGAAGGACAGATAAATTACTTGGCAGTCTAGCACGAATTTGTTTACACAGTTCAGAAAGACAATCTCTGCATCTAAGCTTGACATCATTTTTCTCATTGTTAGACAAACCATCACAAAGGATGCTAAATTCGTAGCCAAAATCTATCCCTCTCTCGTGCATTAAAAAATTTTCAAAGCGAAATTTAATCAACTCGTCATCAGAAATTCGGCATAACTGGGTAGGAACCACAATTTGGACCAGTAAAGTTTTATACATAAGAAATAAATCTTCAAATAATTTAGCCGAATCTACATTATCACTATGAAATAATGTATTTATAGTGCATATATCTTTCAACATATTTTTTAAGAAAACAATGTAAACTTTATAGGCTCTGCAATTTAAAATTTCGAACAGCTGCTCAGCAGAAAAACATCTATCTCGATCTTTAACTAATCTAAATAACGACAATAACTCATCCCACTGCTCATAAATAACTGAAACTGCCTTGTAACGGGCTAGCCATCTGGTTCCGCTGAGTTTGGGGATTTTAACTGGTGCAGCATTGGTGTTCATTTTCATTACAGCAAACAAAGATGCATATTCTTTGCTTCTCTTGGAGGAATACGAAAACCAGTTATGAGATTCACGTATTAAAAATTCCAGTTTTCGTGGCAATATTTCACACGCTTTCTCAGCACATAAATGGAGGGAATGGCATACACATTTTAAAACAAGTAAATTAGGTAGCTCTTTAGTCAGTATCGATGAAAATGAATGATTTTCACCAACCATAACATTGGCATTATCGGTACCAATTCCAACCAATTTCTTAATATTCAATTTATCTGATAACAATTGATTCTTAAATTTATCTGCAAGAGATTGAGCATCGCAATTATCTAATTCTATCAGTCTGTAGAAAGTTGTAACCACCCTTTTTTGATCATTTGAAAAATATTTCAGCATCACGCAAAATAGCTTACAACATGAAATGTCAGTACTTTCATCTACAATTGCTGAATAAAAGTTATCACCTATATCATCAATTAGTTCTTCAAATAAAGAGGGTGCAATTACATGTCTTATTAGTGCAGAACATTTTGTTCTATGCATCCTGATGTTATTTAAGATCTTAGATTTACCATCTAAACTAGAAACTATTTGTGTAAGGTGATCAGCAGTTCTTAAAGAAGAATGTTCGGCGATAAAACAAGCTAACTTCAATTCTGCAATCTTCTCAGCTTCTGTTTTCCATCGTGTGAAATTTAATTGTCGACAAGATATTGCTGACTTCTCCATCTCCACGTGATTCTGATGCTTAGTACTTTTAGAATGCTTCAGTAAGGCAGCTTTATGTGCATTCATTTGACATCTACAGTATCTGCACAGTGCATGTTCGTTTGAACCAGGATATGGTGCTATCCAATCTATTACAAAAAAATTGGTAATTAACAACTCGATCCAATCGATCAAAAAAAGTGCAATTTCTTACATGTGCAATATACAAATCGTGATGTCCACATGGCGTACATTTACCATATTAGTTATCCTTACCTTTTAATTCTTCGTCAGTCTCCCAAGACTTCACATATTTTTGGATATATTTCTGCTTCTTCTGTGGTGGTGGTGGCATCGTTGGTTGCGATCGCGGAAAATTGTATAAAATTTGTAAAATTCCCTGACTTTTTCCGGAGCTATATTATTTTATAAACAATCCTATATTATTATTATTATGATTATTATTATTATTTACAATATTTTTTTTATCTAAAAACTGTGGTCTACTTACAATTATGAAGTCTTCCAACGAAGAGGTTTCCAACGAAGTACAACGAACTGAAAGTGTTCAATCGACAATCGAACAGTGAAGTGTACATTCGTTAGGATGGGACGAAAGCAGCGCTTTCACAAAGCTCGTCTAACCAGAATAAATTCCAAAGAAAATACACTGAGGTAGTCAAGAAGCCTAACCAACCCAAGCGGTCTTCCATATTATACAAAAAAGAAAATAAGATTGACGATTGTCAGAAACAAAAAACAAACGAAATAAAAAAATACAAGGAGAAATAAGATTATCACATCTTCCAGTAGTCTGGGAAAGAGACGTTGCTAATATCTTCAAAACTGATGTCAAGAACGTGCCTCGGTTTACGATACTTCGTATGCCAGTTCATATTCATTGACTTCTCCAGTATCCCTTTCACAAGCTTATTGTCGTGAGTCTTCATCTTCTGTATCATAATCAAAAGGAGATCCTGTAAAACTTACCGATATGGGCCATGTTTAAATCGAGGTGAATAGATTGGTTTTTCACCGTCCTTCTCTCCAGCTGGGCAATGGTCCTCAGGGTAACATTCTGGAATGACTGTAGTTCACTCCATCTGCTTTTACAGATAGTCGCCCACGCAGTCATGCCATAGAGGAGTATGGTCCGGATAATCGATTTGTACAGAAGTAGCTTGTTGTCAATGCTGAGGGCGCTGTTGCGACCCATAAGAGCTATGATACTGTACTTAGCCCTCTTCGCTTTGTTCAGAGCATAGGACATATGCTGGTTCCATGAGAGTCTTGAGTCAATGATAACTCCCAGGTACTTGTAGTTGTCCACCCAGTCCAGTTTCTTATTAAACAGAACAAGAGAATCTGGGGGATGCTTGAGCTTCCTATTGAGGTACAAAGCCTTGCACTTTCCGACGTTAAGGTTCAACTTCCAGCAGTTAAACCAGTCTTCGAACTGCTTCAAGGCGCACTGCAGCCGAGTGATAACGTGAGCCGGCTGGTGTGCCCATGTCATAATGGCAGTGTCATCCGCATAACAATACAGATTACAATTATCGGGTTTTGGGAAATCATGTACAAACTAATTAAATAGCATAGGCCCGAGGACAGAACCCTGAGGGACACCGGCCTTTACAGCGCGGGGTGTGGAAAGATTTTCTCCAACCTTGGCTTGATAGGATCTGCCGTCAAGAAAGGATTTCACCATCAAGATCAAATCGGCAGGGAACCCGTCTCTGATCATTTTGTAGACAAGGCCCTCATGCCACACTTGGTCAAAAGCTTTACTGACATCTATAAATACCACCCCACAGTACCTGGATAGGTTCAGGGGGGTGCTCAGGTCTTCAACGAGCCTCCATATCTGCATCGGACAAGAGTGGGCAGCACGAAAGCCAAACTGCTCTTCCCGTAAAAGGTCATTTGCTAGACAGTGATCTTGGAATCTGACAAGGATCGTTCTCTCCAACACCTTGGACATCGAGGGTAGCAAGCTAATAGGTCGGTAGCTCGCGGGAATTGCAGGATTTTGTCCCTGCTTTGGGATGCTCAACACAATAGATTTCTTCCAAGCCACAGGGAAGTAAGAAAATTTCCAGCAGTCGCTAATGATATTGGTGAGAAATTCAATAAAGTTCTTTGGGAAATTCATAAGGGCGTTATTACTCACCTTGTCTTTTCCTGGAGCCTTCTTCTTTTTCAGTTTATTTATGATGTTGGCGATCTCACCAGCCTCGATGTTGTACTTCGTAAAATGCTTCGGGACTTCATCAAAGTTGTAAATACCTTCTTCCACACGCCGAGACATGATTTGGCTCTCGGGCTTATCGTTGGTAGGAGTAACAAACTGCAGTTCCAGTGAATCTGCAATGACTTGGGCCTTGTCCTGATCAGTTTGCACATAGTTACCTTGTGGTGTACGGAGTGGAGGAAACATAACATTCTTCTTCTTCTGTAAAGCTCTGACCATACTCCAAATGGAATTGTCGCGAGCCGACAAGCTTTTGAGTTTTTCATTCCATCTAGCGTCGCGAAGCTCTTTTATCTCCTCTTGAACTCTTCGCACTAACCTGTTGTACTTGGTTTTGAGCCAAGGTTCACGATAGCGTTGCCAAAGTCTACGGGTCCTGTTTCTTTCAGCAATTAGGCGTTGGATTCCAGGCGAGAGTTGGATTCGATGAGAAGGTTTTTTCTCTGATGGACACTTACTGACTTCTATGGCACTGTTAATACATTTGGTGATGTCATCAACAAGTTGATCGACGTCCTCTGTACAGTAAGCAACGTCGGGATGGTAGCCATAGTCCTTAAGAATATCTTTATAGAGCCTCCAGTCTTGATGATGTACGAGTTCCTCTCGGAAATTTATGTCAACATTGTCAAAGTACAACGCCACCGGCTTGTGGTCAGAAGAAAGGTCGTCAATCGTGAAGATATTGTACGGTTTGAAGAAACCCTTCAAGAGCGAGATGTCCAAAACGTCACTACTAGGGGAGTGGTCGCAGTAGTAGGTGTCCTCCACAGGTCCAGCAGCGATGATATCGTCTCTACCTTGTATGTACCTATAGAGAATCATGCCGTTGTAATTCTTCATTCTGGAGTTCCAGCTTGGATGCTTGGCATTTAGGTCACCAGCCAGGACGACTGGAGTGTCACCACTGAAGAGTTCATCAAGCTCGCAAATGTCAAGATAATGTTTAGGTGAATTGTAGAGCGCTACGAACTTCACTTCACCACAGGAGACGTCATTGATAATGATGGAGGCTGATTCCATACCTGCATAAGACTTGGATACTAATTCTTGGTGTTGAATTCCCCTCTTAATAATGATCGCAGCGCCCCCAGACGCACATCTTGCAGCATTTGAAGCTATTCGATCCTTACGGTACACACAATAACCAGGTAGCTTGAAGTCTTGGCTTGGTTTGAGGTGAGTTTCACAGAAGAAAGCCACGTCAATTTCGTGATTTATCAGAAAGTTGTGAAACTCGATACGCTTTCGGGGAATGCCCCTAGCGTTCCATATCACGCACCGAAGTTCACCTTTGTTGATTACAGTATAACGTTGTGCAGCCATACTAAAATTAGTTGGTCGTAAGGAGCCCACTCAACTGTGGGTAACTTTTGCCTAGATTAGAAAACAGATTAAAGATACGTCCTAATTGCTTATACATACCTGGTAGGTCGTTGATGTTGAGGCCTTTATCTTCCAGCGTAGACACAGCGGCAGCATAGGATTTGCCTGCTGTCACTTTAGAACTAGACAACCTTTGAACCTGGGGGTACTTTGGACATTTCGTGTAGCTTGATGTGTGCTGTCCACCACATCTGATGCACTTTGGGGGGTCTTGTCCTTTGATCTTGGGGCAATCTCTTGACTGGTGCCCCTCAGCACATTTATTACAACGAGGATCTTCCGTGCAGCCCATGGATACGTGTCCGAAGCGCAGGCAGTTGTAACACTGTAGTGGCTTCTTGTTCCCTCGAAAGGCCTCCACTGAAACTGCCAGCGGCCCAATACGTGTTACGTTTTTCAATGATTGGTTGTGTTCGGTGTTCGGGAGTAGAACCAAAACCATTGGCATATCAATGGATCCTTTGGCTTTCCTCAATCGAATAACTTTTTCCGGGAAGTAGTTGGTTCTTTATAGGTCTTCTTGGAAGTCATCGAGGTCATACGTAACATCCACATTACGAATCACGTATTTCAAGACCTTCTCCGACTTCAGTTGATGATGCTGAATTTTTAAAATATTATCAGTTTTAATGCCAGAGACTAACCTGTTGTGTGTTTCTTCATCTTCACATTTAATCTTGATGGTTTCAGCTCTGCCCGTATGAACGGCGATCTTTTCGACTGGAACATGCTTCTCGAGCTCAGTTAAAATCGTCTTAAACGGGACGCCATGAGTCCGCACGATAATTGGCGGTACATAGCTCTTCGTGATCCTATGGTCTTTATTAGCCGAACGACCTTGTACATTCTTCGGATTCCTCATTCTAGTCGCGCTGACGACTTCTTCATTTATGCTGGAGACGGTCTTTAGGTTATTCATCCTCGTGCCTTTTCTGAATTTTTTATTAGTGACACCAATCCAGGGACTGTCGTCCACTTCTTCATCAGTTCCGTCAGAGTGACTTCTCTTACAGCCACCGTTTGTTGAACAGTCACTATTTTCTATTATATCCATAGACTCCATACTATTAGAAGAGGAAATAGTTTTTAAGACATTACTTACCTTGCTGCTGTCAACTGGATTATCTTCCGTGGAGTTACTTGCCTTCGGAGTCCCAGAGCATTTCCCAAAGGCTTCCTTAAGTTCGCTTATTTTGTCAATAACATCTCTACGAGAGTCCTTAATTTCCTTATTGATACCTTCGAACTTCTCCTCAAAACTTTTGTGTAGGGATTCGACTTTTTCCTCCAGTGCACTATACTTAGCATTTATTTCATCCCGGAGGGCTTCTAACGTTTCGTTGAACACTAGGTCAAAAGCAGCAAACCTAGCATCCAAGTAGGCATCCCGGTAGGCCTTTTCGCAGGACACAGTTTTACCATCCGCCACTAGCAAATGCTCTTTAGCCGACTTCAGCTTGGTTAATTTAGACGAAGCCATCATATATAAATGTAAAGAACCAGGGGGGGGGGGAAGTAACCTCGTAGCTAGGTGTGTGCTAAAGAAGCCGTCCTAAGAAGGACGCACCTAGCTCTAAGAAAAAAGAACAAGTCAGGTTTGCGAGAAAATTAATTCTGCGCCAGGGACCCGCTCGTGAATGATTAGAATAATAACATGATATGAGAAAATGTCCTTAGTTAGGTTTGCGAGGAAATTAATCCCAACGCCAGGGACCCAGAAGGATAATGAGCGTCTTGATGTACTGGTTTACGGGAATATTAATTCCAACGCCAGGGACCAGCACATAGGACGTAACAGAAAGTGAATATCGCCCTGAAAAGGGCGCACCGTGAAATGAAAATAATGAAATGATACCTGAAAAGAGAGTAGAGTGATACCTTGAAGAGCTAGTCCGTTTTGATCGTCCTGATCGTCCTCAGCCTATGTTCCGTCCCTCATATATGATACCTATATCGACAATCGACAATCGAACAGTGCAGGTAAAACGAAACGAGTGGTCCGAAAGCAACGCTTTCACTGCCATACTCGTCCAGAAAGTAACCACGGGAAGTACACTGAACTAGGCAAGAAGCCACCTAGATGAAACCTAGTTAAGTCATCCAGAGGATAAGATGGAGTCCTTCCCTATCAGGACGATAGTGTTGATTGTTGATTGACGAGGGACAAGGGACACGAGGAGCTAGGAGATCCAATATTCGGGAAATATCACCTTTTGGATGTCGTCGAAATTGATGTCCAGGAGGTGACGTGGCCTGCGATGTCTAAGAAGGCTTCTGAAGGTAAGCGGGTGCTCAAGAATACCTGCAACCAGAGGATTGGGATGGTCCTTCATCTTCGGAAGCAGCTTTTTCATCAATTCCTGGACGTGATTTCCAATGGGAGGTATCTCAAAATCGTCGGCAATAGAAGTATTTGTTGCAACTCTCCTGTCGAGTTGAGCAATGGTCCTCAAGGTAACGTTTTGGAAAGTTTGGAAGTCCTTCCATCTGGACTTACATATTGTGGCCCAGGCAGGCATACCATATAACAGAATGGTCCGGATTACCATTTTATATAGCAAAAGTTTGCTATCTATTCCAACAGCACTGTTTCGCCCCAGGAGGGCGACCAGGCTGAACTTTGCCTTCTTAGCCTTATTGATAGCATAGGAGACCTGGTCACCCCAATTTAGCTTAGCATCTATCACCACTCCGAGGTATTTGTAATTCTTCACCCATTCGAGCTCTCTACCCGAAAGAAGGAGAGGCTTCGGGGGTTTCCGAAGTTTCTTGGTAATAAACATAGCTTTGCACTTGTCGACGTTTAGTTTGAGTCTCCACTTAGCAAACCATTTCTCGCACTTATGTAAGGCATTCTGCAATCGAGATATGACATGAGCGGGAACGCGAGCAGTGGTCATGATGGACGCGTCGTCAGCGAACAGATACAGCTTGCATTTTGTAAATGTTGGGAAGTCATGGATGAAAAAGTTGAAGAGTGCAGGGCCAAGAACAGAACCCTGGGGAACACCAGCTTTGACGTCACACGGGTTTGGCAAGGAGCAGCCAACCTTTACTCTAAATATCCTGTTCGACAGAAAGGATCTAATCAAGGCAATAAGATCGTCCGGAAATCCACAAGTAATCATTTTGTGTATTAGGCCTTCGTGCCAAACCTGATCAAAAGCTTTTCGGACATCCAAAAACACAAGACCACCATATTTAGCGCAGTTAAGAGGAGTGTTTAAATCTGCAACAAGCCTCCAGATCTGGAGTTGGCAGGAGTGACCTGGTCGAAAGCCGAATTGCTCTTCACGAACAAGATTGTTAGCCACACAGAAGTCGTTAAATCTCTTAAGAATGATGCGTTCAAACACTTTTGATAGCATAGGTAACAAGCTTATAGGCCTATAGCTGACAGGAAGAGCAGGGTTTAGACCAGGCTTCGGTATGGTAACGATTACAGACTCTTTCCACTTGACAGGAAAGTAACCATGTCTCCAGCAGTCATTCATGGCCCTGGTAATAGTCGCAACAACATTAGGAGGTAAGTTCTTGAGAGTGCTATTAGTGATGGAATCGATACCTGCTGCTTTCCTGCTTTTAAGATGCTTGATGACATCGGAGATTTCCTGAACACCAATAGTGTCCTCACAGGTAGAAATACGATGAGTGAGCTCGTATGCGATACATCCATCGTTTACAAGACGAATATTTGGGAAATTATCCGGGTTGTTCTCACCAGGAGTGGTAAATTGTTTAATCAGGGATTCGGCGATCAGTTGAGCTTTATCTTGGTCGCCCGTGACAGCATTGCCATTTGCGGTAAGCAGCGGTGGTAAGTTGACGGGTCTGTTTCCTTTTAGAGCCCTTACAGTACCCCAGAGTGAGTTGTCCTGGACTGACAGGGACTTTAGCTTTTCGCTCCATCTTTGATTAAGTAATGATTTAACCTCTTCCTGAACCTTGCTAGCTAGCCTGTTGTATTTCGTCTTGAAGAAGGGAAGTCGTTTACGCTGCCATAACCTTCTATAGGAATTTCTTTCAAGTATGAGACGCCTGATGTAAGTAGGGAAGTCGAGATGTTCAGGACGCTTTCGATCAGTAGTGAAAGTGCTGGAAGCTGTAGCATCATTGATAACACGAGTAATAGAACTGATATTTGCATTAATGTCCTCGTTGTCAATAACCTCCTCATATGGAATGCTGTTTTCTCTAAGGATATCCCTGAAGAGTTTCCAGTCTTGTTTGGAGCGAAGCCCAATCTTAACATCGATGTTCAAGCCCTCAAAGATAAGCATCACTGGACGGTGGTCAGAGGATAAGTCGTCGACTGTGAAAATATTATAGGGCTTAAAGAATCCTTTAAGAACTACAACGTCCAGCACGTCGCTGACAGGAGAATGGTCGCAGTAATACGTGTCATCAAGGGGTCCAGCAACAAAGGTGTCAATCTCGTTTAGAGTATATCCATAGAGGATATTGCCATTTTGGTTGGAGCATTTGGAATTCCATGCAGGGTGCTTAGCGTTAAAGTCTCCCGCCATAACCACTGGAACGGGCCCAGACAGCAGCTCGTCAAGCTCGCACGGTCCAAGCTTATGCCTAGGAGAATTATACAGAGAGGTGAATTTAATTTCACCTCCGTCGGCGTCATTTATTATCACGGAAACAGCTTCCATTCCTACATAATTTGGAGTGACAGTCTCACGATGATCAATGCCATCTTTGACAATGCCACCAAATGCTTGACTGGCGTTGTTACCCAGAGGTCGATCCTTTCGATAAACATGATAACCCGGCAAGTTAAAAGCTTGAGTTGATTTCAGGTGCGTCTCACACACGAAAGCTATGTCAATATTCCAATTAATGATGAAATTGTAATATTCGATGCGCTTCCGATAGATTCCCCTGGCGTTCCATATATTGCAACGAAGCTTTCCGTGGGTTATTGTTCTGTAGTGGTGTCTGTCCATGGTCAGTTCTTGATTTCGTGGGACGCAACCTGTGGCAGTACGTTGCCACTTTCCTTACAGAGATTAAGAAGGTTACCCAGACTCCTATAAATGCTACGCAATTGGATTGGATCGACCGCATCTGAATGAGAAGAGCTGGATGCGACTGAAGCATAGGTTCTGCCATCAATTACTTTAGTGCTTTTGATCCTTTTGACTTGGGGATATTTCGGACACTTGGTGTAACTTGAAATATGCTGACCATCACAACGAATACATTTAGGGGGGTCTTTACCCTTTATATTAGCACAGTCCCTCGACTGATGGTCACCTGCGCACTTGTTGCATCTAGGCGATTCGGTGCAACCTTGGGAGACGTGCCCAAAACTTAAACAGTTGTAACACTGTAAGGGCCTTTTGTTGCCTCTAAATAATTCTACAGTAACAGTAAGAGGACCGACACGCTTTAAACTCAAAAAGGACTTATTATGCTCAGTGTTTTGGAGTAAAACCAACACCAGTGGCATTTCGACGGAACCATTTGCCTTTTTCAACCTGATTGCCTTTTCTGGGTAATAATTTGCCTTCCTGAGGTCATCACAAAAGTCTTCTAGGTCATACGTTGTGTCAACATTTCGGACAACATATTTCAGCAGCTTTTCTGATTTGAGCTGATGATGCTGGATTTTTAGCACATCGTTATTCTTTAATCCAGATACTAGAATTTTGTGCGTGTCCTCATCAAGACACTTAATTTTAATGGTGTCCTTACGACCTGTGTGGCAGATGATTTTATCTAAAGACACATGTTTTGTGATTTCCTCTAGGATTTCCTTGATTGGTTTTCCGTGATGACGAATAATAATCGGAGGAATGTAAATAACTCCCTTTCCATGGGTGACATTGCTTTCGGAATAACCACGCTTAGCTTTGTTACCTCGTAGGGCTACAGAGACACCATTTTTTATATCGACAGTGGACTGAATGTTGTCTATTCTAACACCACCTTTGTTTCTTTTATTCTGCGCAATACGCCAGTTACCTCCATCACTTTCGGCAGAATCATTTTCGTGCCTTCGTTTGACGCTAGTTCGTAGTGAGGAGTTTCCTTCGTTGACTTCTTCCAGGCAGGTAGAAACATTTTCATTATTACGTATTGGATCACGATTTACCTCTAACATGGGCGAATCCGAAATAACGGGAGAGCCCATAAACTCCTTGATAATATTGCCAAGGTTAGCGAAGCCATTGGCAGTCTCTAAACTAGCACTCTGAATATCACTTTTTAAGCTATCAATATTACTACCAAGTTCCTTAGACAGCGCTTCCACCCTTGATTCTAACTCAAGATATTTCTTGTTCAGCTCAGTACGTAATGACTCAAGTTGTCCGTTAATAATAATGTCAAATGCCAGAAATCTCGGATCCTTACACTCATCTTTGTAGGCCAGGTCACAAGGTAACACTTTACCATCAGCATACTTAACAGTGCCTGATGTCATCATGAAGCACAATCGACGAACACCACGTTTATATATACCCCAGAATACAAATAAAGCACCAATGGGAGGCCAGCTCCAATTCTCGAAACCACATTGGCTACAATACGAACATTTATATTACTGAAAATCACTTTTGAAAAAAAAAGTCACTAAAAATTTTTAGTCACTGAAAAGTCACTTTTGGAAAAAAAAGTCACTAAAAAAGTCACTAAAAATCTTTAGTCACTGAAAAGTCACTTTTGGAAAAAAAAGTTACTAAATCTAGTGACAAAGTTACTGACCTGGCAACACTGGGTCTAATGTACAATTTCTTCGGTTTCTCCTACATCATGCGTCTTAATGATCTCCAGTCACGATTAGTCAGAATTTTTTTCCGATCACAGTTATTACTCGAGGTTGATGATTCAGATCTTTCCTTCCAAGGCTTTACTAATTATTGAACACTTTTTACTCAATCCCAGTAATTGCCGCAACCTATTTGCTGGTTTTTTCTGCTTGGAATAAGCCGAGAATTTGCTCCTTCTAAAAGTCGGTGACATCTTTTCCGCGACCATGTGCTGCGTCCACATACATCTTTCTTCAAAACAAATAAAGCGATAAACTAATGCAGGACAATATACAGGAAGTATTTCGCACACAGTAGTATGCCTGTGACTGACTCCTTAGTATTTGCATATTGATTATTCGACGGCGGCTTTATTTTGGCTAGGCAGTGTATCATCACCATCATTTACAACCATTATTTATCCACTGCAGGATGAGGTCTCCTCCAAATTTATGAAGCACTGAAAAAGCATAGTTAATTTGAAGTGAACTGGCCAACAACCCTATACTCTGGCCACTGAAAATTGCAAGCTCATCATAAGAGTGAGAAAACATCAGCGCCAGAAAAGACCCTAACCTAACCTGATCATCATGAAAGCCAAAAGACCTGAGCCTTAACGCTCTCGGCCATCAAGTTTGACATCAGTGTTGCCAATTTAGCAGGGGTATGTCCAGTTTAAAACGCATTTTCATTGTTTTGTGCTTTGTTTAATTTTTATTAATAATGTCCCATAAAGGACAAGCGCATGAAATAAAATGATAAATTAGCAATACTGGTTTTTAATCTGTTTGTAATCAACGATGGTTTAACCCATAATCCTTTGCGAAGTCACGCTACAATACTGTTACTAGAAGCGAATCTATATATAATTTCTCTGTATGTCTGTCTGTCTTTTCGCTATGCATTCCAAAATGGCTGGTCTAATCTTGATGAAATTTTGCATGGTAATTTAGGTTGACTCTGGAAAGGTTTTAGGCAGGCCAAATTGATCCAAGATCAAGGTCATGGTGGAGTTATAACGCTTTTTTATCCCCCCCCCCCCCCGCCCTTACATTCTGACCCTTACAGTCTCTCTTTTTTAAGGGAATTCTTATTTTTCTGACCACGTAAAGGGGGAATACAAGAAGATAGATTGAAGATACATAGATAAAAAGAGAAAGAAGATTTTCTGATCAACTTTTTCTCGCAAAGACCAGGCAGCACTGCATATCTTGCTGTAGCATCTTCTGGCATTGCAGCAGCATTTCATACTGGAGGCAGGACTGCACATTCAGCTTTTAAGATTCTTTTGAACTTGGCCAAAACAGATTCTTCAATATGTAACATTTCAAGGAATTCAGACAAGGCCATGGTTTTCCAATAAACACGGCTCATTGTTTGGGATGAGTGCACCATGTCATATCGCAAGGCGCTGGAAGTTGTTGACAAGACTTTGAATGACATCAGAGGCAGTGACAGTCTCATGGGAGGAGTGACTGTGGTACTTGCAGCAGACTTTCAACAAACGGGAATCGTCATCCCAAAAGGCACAAAGGCTAATCGCTGAATGCTTCTTTGAAGAGCTCCATTCTCTGGCAACATGTTCAGAAACTGGAACTGAAGACCACCAGGAGAGCCCGTCTGTTTGAAGATTTAACAGCTGATCACTTTTCACAGCAACTGCTTGCCACTGGCAGCAGAGGATTGCCTTATTTTTTTTTACCAAGAGCTCAACATGCATCAACTGCCATGTGAAGAGATGGTTTGCACAATAGATGAGCTCAAGGCCAAAGTCTTTTCTACCATGAACAACAAGTACTCCTTCCACCTGTTTGTGTGAGCGTGCGATTTTGGCTCCACAAAATGATGAAGTTGAAAAAATCAAACTGGATCTGTTAGAAAAAATCAACCTAGATCTGCTAAAAATATTACCTGAAACAGCAAGTTCTTTTCGATCTATTGACACTGTTGTCAATCAGGATGAAGCTGTAGAGTTTTCGTCTCAGTTTCTAAACTTTGTCCAGCCACCTGGAATGCCACTGCACAACCTAATCTTCCAAGTAGGAGCTCAGTCATACTGCTGAGAAACTTGGACCTTCCACGATTGTGCAATGAAAGAAAGTTAGTCATGAAAAGCATGAAGCCTCATGATATCGAGGTCATGACTATGGTCATTATAGGGAAATACAAAACCGAAATTGTGTTCTTTCCAAGAATCCGGGTGATCCCATCAGACACAGATTTGCCATTTCAGTTCAAGAGACTGCAATTTCCTCTTAAGCTCAGTTTCGTTATGTCAATCAACAAGTCTCAGGACAATCTCTTAAGATTGTTGGACTTGATATAAAGTCTTCTTGACTTTCTTATGGCCAGCTATATGTTGGTTGTTCACGTGTTGACATTCCACATAATCCTTAGATCTACTTTAACCAAAACGGTTTCACTAAGAACATTATTTATTTGGAAGCTTTGCATTAACTAATTCCTTCTTTTGTATGGGTTTGTGTTTAACTTAAGTTTTTTGCTTTGTTCAACAGAATAGATACTTTTAATTAAAAATTGTTCTTGACACATTTTTTAAATTAGTTTTCACTGTTTAGTTTTTAGTTTGTAGCTTTTTTTTTATTCTATTAAACACAAGCAATGCCGGGTATTAAGGGTTGTTTTATATATAAAAATTATCTCTGTAGGACTTAGCAATGTCTAGATTCTGAAGTTCGAAATTTAAATTTTTTCTTGAAAAACCGGGACTTCTGATCGAACCCCATTAAGGCGAATCATACTATAAGATAAGGTGAGAAACTTGGATGCTATACGACGATAACGCAAATAAAACCACTGGAAATCAATTTTCACACAGAAGATTTTACTGGATAGAGCGATTCAGTTTCTGTTATCGCTATAACAAGTGTACATTTCTATGTCGCCCACACAATAAGATTTATTATATCAAAAATAAGGAGCGCAACGCTATCCGGGATTCAGTAGATTGTACTTTTGGGGTTTCAACCTAATTAAATAATTAAACAAAATTGGAACGTAAGTAATAATTAAAACTGGATTTAATTCTCCAAACATAAGCTAAAGATATTAATGAAAAAAAGGACAAAATCCGCGACCTGGATTCGAACAAGGGACTACGGTTATCACGGTTACATGTTAATAATTCATAAACCTTTTTGTAGCTGACTGAATACGTGAAGTGACGAAGTGAATGTGACGAACAGAATGTGTCAATTCGACAGAGTGGCGAAACGATTCTGGGATGAAATGAACGTGACCATTTCAATGTAATTTGCTGAATCTGTCCAGTCTACTGAGTCAAATCGATTCTGGGGTGTACGGATATAATGACTTGACTAAACGAACGGAAGGAGTCAAATTGACTTGAATGTCAAAATGATACTGAGCGAAATGAATGTGACGATTTGAAGCATTGAAAAAAGTTTCAGACCAGATGATGTGTGACGAACTGATTTTTAAATTAATTATCTGTTTATTTATTTATTTATTTATTTATATGCATTCCAGGTGGAATAAAGGTAAATTAGGAAAGTAAACAGGAAAAATAATAAAAAATATAGAAAATTGTTGGGAATACATTAGTTACTGCATAAAATGTTTGTTAAAGTTCAGGACAGTATGTTATTATTTTTCAGAGTAGGTTAGTCATGGTCCATTTGTCCGTTGATATAATGTTCCGTGATCTTCGAAAATAGGGTAGTCGGTTGGTAGTGGTAAATCTACTCAAGAATTCGAGCGAATAAATAGCGCTATTTATTATGAGCTTTAGCAAAAGGCTACTTATAAAAATGCACGCTTGGACTGTACGTTTATCCAGTCGCCGTTTCCACGATTACTTGAAAACGGATTAACTGTTTCAAATAAAGTTTTTTGAAATATGACCATCAAATTCTTAGCTCGGCTGTATCAACTTTTCAGGCTTTTTCGTGGACCGCTTTTTCGAATTCACGCGCTAAAACAGTGACCGTAAAGCTACGGTCACACTTTGCAATTTCCAATCGCACTTGCAACTGCAACCGCAACGGCTCTTCCCATTACCTAGCAACCCCCCTCCGAATATGGCGCGGCTGCAACCGCGCCAAGAAACAAAGAGTTTGTTTTTCTCTCGCTGGTTGCAGTAACGCCAACCAATCAGAACGCTGATTATGATAATTAGTGTTGCAGTAACTCCAAGAGACAAATTTTATTTTAAAATGACGAATTGGACTTCGGAGAAGGAAGCACGTTTTATCGAGCTCATAGAGCAGTATGATTGTATTTGGAATGCCAATTCCATAAAATATCGCCTGGCGTGAAATTGGTGCCAGCTTAGACGTAAATATCTGATAAAG
>JAHWFO010020654.1:0-12475 GCA_023313115.1 Rhysida immarginata
TAAAATTATTCATTAAAACACATTGAATAGAATTTATAAAAGTTATAAAATTTATAAAACGCATTTTCAAATTAAAAAAAAAAAAATCTGATAGCTTATGGAGGGAAAACATTTGCCGCTCTCCTTCCTATCTGAGTTGACAGATGACGATTCAAGAGCACGAGAGCGAACTTTTTTTAACACCTTTCGAAACCCGACTCATTAGAATTTTATTATCCGTAACCTCCCACATGTTGCCCTTATTTTTCTCAATATTTTCCCCTTCCAGCTCTATAAATCAGAGCTTCGTACAGATTATTCCTACTCTGTGTTCTTTTTTATATGTAAAAACGCATTTTCCAGTTAAAAAAGGTAAGAACGGATTCTATTGCTAATCAAATTATTTGCTTATTCTCCTTAAGTTGATATATACTAGATAACGCAAATTATATACAGAAATTTACTCAATAGAATGTGTTACCAGGAAAGAGGTTTGCAGTAATATTTCCTCCCATTCTTTAGAATTATCCGTTCATAATGCGGTGCTGTTTTATTCCTGAAACAGAATATGTTTACCGCTTAGATTATTCCCTACTGTTACTGCTCACTATAAAGGGTTCGTTCCATTTTCACTCACGCTCACGGGGTTTTTAGTATGTGACTAACTTCAACCATTTCTTCTCATCCTAGAAAGTATAAAAGTTTATCGCAGGTACTGCTATATTTGTAGGCTTAATTTTAATGTTTTCCTTTAACAAATGATAACCTTATGGAGTCATGATATCCAGGATAAAGACAGAAAATTACAATAAGCTTATAATTTGAAGTATCCTTGGAATTCAGAATCGATTGCTCTGTAAAAGCAATTTTATGAATGCTCTGTTCCTATGTAGGTGATGTTATTTCTTAATTGTTCATTCCTCAAGCTTTGCCTTTATAAACAGGTCTGTGATAGTTTCAAATTTACCTATTTCCAATGGGAAAACTTGCCGAATTTGCATTCCATTTGCCTAAAGCCAAAAAAAGAAATAGCCTATGAATCCAAGTTAATATGAATTTACAAAAAAAAAATATACAAATTCTAAAATTATTTGTTCTCGAGAGAGAGAGTGGTTAAGGGAAACTCAGGACAGCGTAGTTGGCACTAAGGAAGCAGTCGAAACATATAGAAGGGTAATTGTTTGAATGGTCACTGGATTTCCCCAAATAACACTGTCCAACAACAAAAAAATTACTGAATAGAGAAGCACCATTTTTAAGGTAATTTTTTGCGTAGATTACAAAAATGACGCTCATTTTTGCCTATCAGGTCTCAATTTTTTGTAAATCGTGATTGAAATTTTTATATTTTTATGTAAATTTAACACTTACACGTAAGTTTCAAAATTACTTAATATATTTTAAATATATATATATTTTTTATTTTCGGCTACATATAATACTTAAATAAATGAAAATGCCTAGAGGAACTTGTAAAAACAATCCAGATAATTTTTGTTATATTTGTGGATGTGTAACAACAAAGGTTTACAAGCAAAAAATATCAAATTAAGTCAAAAAAACTTTATAATCTATATTTCGAAATTGAAGTGGGAGATCAAATTAATTAAGTGAAACTATAGTGTTTGGTTTAAAATGCTTTAATTTACAGAAATTATAAAATTTTAGTATGCGATTTACCAAAAATTGAGACCCGATAGAGAAAAACGGTTTGCAGATTCGGAATCAGCGCACCCAAATTGCCAAAAGTCAATTACTCTTCGCCTAGTAATTTTTTGAAAGTTAAAAATTGTTGGACAGTGTAATTGGAATAGCGAACTTCATATTAAACTTGGACTTACTGATGCCATCTTAGAAAAATGCAGATATTTATCGAGATATATAGGGGTGTCACGGAATTTTAATAAGATCAATAATTCCGGTGACAGAGACGATCGTTTTCGCTCTAGAGTATTTTACAATTCGGAGCGAAAACGGAATCGACGTCGGCAGCGTCATATACAACATCACGACGCAGGAACCAATGAGGGAGGAGCAAGGCTCTCGAGTGCGGGCTCGAAGGGAGAGCAGAGACGGAGAAGTAGACGGGAATTGGCGACGACCGATGGACGAACAAGATGCTCCTGGCCGCGAACGATAGAAGGCATCGGGACTGTTTAGTCATCGACACGCCGAAGGGGAAGGCTCGTCCTCAAACCGCTGCAACGGAGACGTCTGCGGAGACGGCGTGTGCTTCGTTGTGCAATACCCTGCCGTGCGGCGAAGCTCAGTTGGCGGAGATTTGTACCGACGCAAAAAGTGAGAGTCCGCAACGTGAAAAGTGCCCGTCGCCGGTGTTCGGCTTGCTTCCCCGTGCGCCGAGTGTTTCAGTCGCCGACCAGGGATTTGGCTTGGTGAGTGTGTCCTTTACCGTAGGCTGTGCGGCCGTATTAATTAAGAAAACCTTTCCGGAGCTAAGTCGCCGTGACGTGTATAACTGCACTCAGGTGTGTGGTCTTTGGCCCGGCGGTATGCGAGCCTATTTTATGAACCATTTTGGTTTCGTCATAATTAAGTATAAGTGAAGTGTCTTCCAGCTCACGAAGAAAATATATTTGTGACAAGTCACGCAATTGCCCGTTTTTCCCAACATGTGTATTTAATGTTACCGTTTCAACATAATTTGCATTGTCGTTTAATGCCATATCTTTTCTTATAGGCCTCTTGTGACTTTGAATCTTTGAGCTGTAAAAAGCGAACTTAAAAGCTTGTCATTTTTGTACTTGTGCAAATTCTTTGTAAAGCTGACTCTCAATCAAGAGGAAGGGAAAAAAAAAGAATCCTACAAATTGTGTTTATTTGTGACTGAACTGATTGTAATTCTATATTTAATGGACTCCCCCTGACTATAGAACTTTTCCCAATAGTGACTTTTTGTGAGGAAATTTATTTAACTAATTTTAGCTCTCGCAATTGGAACATTTAGTTCGCGAGTGCGCCGCTTTGTGTTTTTGTATGCTCTTGTGGTAGCTGCGAAATTTATGTGAATGAGTACTGTAAATTTTTGTAATTGTTCAATTGATTTCTATTAGACGTCTTTTGTTTAAGCATTTGTCTGGCATATTGTTTACTATTTGCTTAAAACGAATAAGTTGGAGGATGGTCGTTCTTTAGGTGTTTTAGAGACCGACCCAGTTAATTTGCTATTTCTATTTTGACCTATATTAGTGTCTTGTGGCAAGCTTTTTAGTTAGTTAACTAATAAGCTAATTGTTTTCACTGCCTGCCCGGGTGGCCAAAGCGGGTAGGTGTCGGGAGTTAGCTTCCGACCAGCGAAAGCTGTGGGCCAAGTTCATGTTGCCTCGTTAGAGGTGTTTAATGTTTTACGTTGGGTGTTGCATAATGCCACCTGTAAGATCTTTTTTAGATCTTAATTCCGTGGAGGCAATAACATCTGCCTCTCCACTTCAAAAGTGGCAGTTTAAGCTGTTTACCTTATGTGAACTTAGTAATTACAGTTTTGGTCGTTTAGACATTAATTGTTGTATTCATTCGTTTAGCTTGTAAGCTTTGTTTTGGTTACTAGCTGAATTATAATGTAAGGGCTTATGTTTGAGCCTTTGATGTATTTTACTTTTAGGCTAGTGTGCCTTGAAGGTTTGAATTAAGTTTAAGATTAATCCTTTAGTCTGGGATTATTTCGCACTGAGGTGCAGGTAAATGCTAACTAATTTGCCGTATTATCTTTGCTTGATTTTTATTCATATTTGTGAACAGCGGTGATTATTTTTGCTTAAAGGTACCCACTTGGTTCCTTCATAGTCATTTTTATTTTTGTTTATAATTTTACAATAAACTTTATCTTTTATTTATACTATTCAGTGCGCTGTTGCATGTTATTTTATTTCCACTGCGCTACTCCTAATTTAGCCAATATTACATGTGACAAGGGGTCTTACAATACAACATACGAGAACAAAAAGAAAATTTTGACGACTAGTTTCGGCATTCATTCCCGTCTTTTTCAAGTCTACATATCAGAAGAATTCCTCTCAAAAGTAAAAAATAATGCTATATTTAATACATTTCCTCTGAATAACAATATCCTCATTTTTGAACTGCAGTTTTTCATCTTTGAACTGTAGGCGCTGCAAAGCCTCTTGTGTGTGGCGATCTGTGCAGGCGGCGTTGTCGTGCTGCAGAAGAGGGCCAAAGCTGCCTTTCAATTCCTCTGACGGGTTCACCTGACTAGTCACGCGTTGGCGCAATGCGTGAAAAGGGATGGGGACTATGTCGAAAAGTGAATAGTGGATTACATAGAGGACAAATGTAAGTTTCAGATACAAAAAAAATAGAAAATCGGTTAACAAATAAAAATTCTTGAAAACCCCTCGTATTATCTTGAGCACCATCGTAGACTTGAAAAAGGCGGGAACAAATGCCAAAACTAGTCATAAAAAATTTCTTTTTGCACTATGTTGTATTGTAAGGCCGCTCTCTATATATCTCGTTAAAAAGTACAATACAAAGAACGATTCCTTATTTGAGATATTTATCCACTTCACTACATATGCGAGTATTACACTAAAGCTCTAAAAACTCTAAGATCTCAATTCTGAATTTATCTGAACTACTCAGGATAAAATAAATACGTTTCAAAATATCACGGTCGTGGTCACAAAAGTAAATTTATCGGGAATAATACCAATCTCCTATACTCTTGAAAAATAAGCATTTGGAAAATAAGCACAAACTAAAGAATTAAATAAAAAATATAAAAAAATGAATATAGGATTTATTAATAACTTCCTATAATTTAATGATATAAACGTTAAATAAATAAAATAATACAAATATTAATGGTGATGAAAGTCACTTTCCAGGTCTACAGTAGTCACAATTTTGGATCTTGATAATGTCCAATGTTGATGTGTAGATTTCCCTGATGATAAGATTTCACTGATGCTTAGATATTTAGTCGTGCGTCAAGCGAACGTTATGCGTTCAGTGCGTTGAAAATATTCAACGTTCGACGCTCGACGCTGGTAAGGGTTAACGTTCTCCAATCAGCAGCAAGCACGCTAGTCCATCAACAGTGTATCTACCACCTTCGCTTTGTTTTCTTTTTAATAAATTAAAAACAACAGCTACAATCAATAAAAATTGAGGGTTAGCTACGAGCTGAAATAATAGCTGGTAAAATGTTGGATCCATTGTAATGTGATCGGTTTAGAAGTTGATGTTGTTATCGCATGTGGATGTCAACAGTACGACAGAACAAAAGGCAAATAAATATGGCGTGAAGTAGTGTCGTGTGGATTAATCGATGGTTTGATACATTCGATTTTTTTTTTCAAAAATTGGTGTCAAGGGGTCAGCTGTGACCCTGATCCGTGCCCTTCCTTAATCTTTTTTTATTTCTTTTTTAATATTTTTTTGCTTTTTTGTTTCCTTCTCCTGTTTTCGACTGTGTGTGTGTCGGCAACATCCATATCTTTTGAAAGACTATTTTCAAGACAGATCACGTAATTAACAAACGTAATCTGAAACTTAAAACGTTAGGTCTTTTTCTGTAACTGAACTCTCCCAAGTTTATCAAATGATGAAAAAAAAATTACAGAACCATTAATATAACAAAAATTGTTGAAAATAAATTTTTAACTCAATTTTGAAACTATTTATTTTTTTGTTAATTTCTAATAGAGTTATTATAAACAAGTAATCTCTAGAATTAGTAGTTTCACAAACATCCGTCATGAAATCGTTTATTTTTGGACTTGCATGGATTTTTTTTTAACATTGATTTTGAAATCGATATTAAATTTTTTTGCCATCGCATAACGTCGAGGCCGACGTTCGAACTAAAGTTATGTGAACTGGCAGCACAATCTTGTGCCAGCGTCAGTGTTGATGCCGACAACGCTCACTGCGTAGACGGAACGGACATTTGGCAAGCCGTTTTAACATTTATTCTTCTTTTTGTGCAATGTACAAATTCTTTGACATATCGTTAATTCCAAAGTACATATCGCTAATTCAATTTTACATATCGCAAATTCGAACTAGTTAATGATATGAGAAATTAAATTAGCGATATATACATTCGAATTTGTGATATATCTACTATAAAATGATTTTTTCTCCATGTATAAATCGTTGACATATCGCTAATTCTTTTGCACCGTTTAAACATTTATCCGACTTTTTGCACAGTGTGCAAATGCGCGACAGAAAACAAACACATATGGTGTAATAAACGAAGTAAGGGAGATTAGAAAACCACTGGGTTGAGAGAAAAGTGGCTATATATTGGGTGGGGAGGGGGAGATGGAGAGAATAGTTCAGTAATTTTTTTCTTCCCTTAGAGAATTAGGGAAGAAAAATGAAAAGGGAGAAAAGGAAATTTAATGGGGAGTAAAATAAAATTTAAATCAGATATTAGAAAAATAGCCTAAAATAGATTAAAGGCAAACAAAGTAGATGGTACGGGCGTGAAACCAAGATGAGGTTAAAGACTCAATGTAATGGTGAGGCTAAAATTAATTTGGTACGGGTGAAACCAAGATGAGACTCCTGGATTTGGTGATATACAGGAGTAGGAGAAGTACAATAATGAGGTAGGCGTGGCCAAAAGCGACCCAATCAGCGTGCAGTATTCGTATCACGTGACCTCAACACCCCTTCCTACGTCATGCTGACGTCAAGCGCGGCCATTTTTGGTCACGTGATGGGTTTTTCCTGTGACGTCACAGCTGACATGAATTATTTTAAATTTTCTTTTTTTTACATTTATTAATGTTAATTTTTTACCTGTCATTTTTCTTATTTTCGGGTGTTGTCGTTTCGGGTGTAGTCCTTATTTTGGGTGGTGGTCCTTGTTTTGGGTGATGGCCCTTGTTTGGCTCGTGGTGGAATTATAGTCTTTGGTAATCGTTTACCGGTTGCACGTTAAAGAACCCTTGCGAGGCAAAATTTGCGGCTCCTATAACGCCGTCCTGATACGACCTTAGTAGTTGAAAGGGACGTTAGTACCAACAAAACCAAACCAAACAAACGTGTTTAACTATAGTCTATCCAGCCTTAGTTTGCGCAAAATGTGATGGCCGTTTCAATTGTTGGACATTGTTATAAACAATACATAACAATTGAAATGTCCATCACATTTCGCGCAAATTAAGGCTGGGATGGACTATACAATGAAATTCCTTTTCATCGAACATACACTCTTCCTTGCCATGAGGACATTTAAAAGTTGTTTTTTTTTAATTTCATAAACACATGCAAAAAATTCACTTTATATCGTAACTCACGCTTGCAGTTTGTCTTTTTTTTTACGCCGCTCAGTGGTCCAAATTACCAAAAACATGGCCAAAGCCCCCAATCGAAATTTTAATTTGAAGACTTTTAAGACCCTAAATAGCTAGGTTGGCATCTTCATTGTTAAAAACAATCGTTTTTGAAGATCTTACGCATTTCGAAGATGGCTATCGAAATCTATTTTAATCTAAATACAGAATACATAGGGAGCTAGCTCCAAACGCAAGTAAACATAATTTTCAACCCCCTCTGTTTCCTTGCGCTTTTAGTTATTTAATTTTCATTAAATGGAGTCCACGACTGAAAGTAAGTAAATTTCAACTATGTAAATAAAATGCAATAAAATTTGATTGTTATTAAAATTTTGAGTGTTTAAAATTTTGTTTTATTCTCGTTTCCAGTTAAAGTCGCAAAAATTAAAATACCCAGAAGTCCTAAGTCCCACGAGATCCCACTCTCAAACAAATTTTCCCATCTTATTTAATCATTCTTCATTAATAATTTTAAGAAATAGCTGCTCCCACTTACCCCATTTTGTTAGCACATTTTCTATAGAAATGTGCTAATGTGATCGGTTTGTCCAGCTGTCCGTCCGTCCGTCCGTTTGTAGACACAATTCCCACAATTCATTGCGTTGCAATAAAAAGAGTGCATGCATTGAATTGCTAGAAGACACTAATTATCCTCGAATTCGGAAAAACGCGTGTTGAAAACATGGATTCGGCTCTGCACGTGTTTGACGATTATTGAAAGGGCAGTTCGGTCTCTAAATGAAGAGAATTTTTTTATTTCTAGGGAGTTTAGTATTTATTACGATAACTTGAAAATGAATTAACTTTTTCACAGCCTGTTTTCATGAATCCATTAATATGGGACAGAGAAAGTACGAACATGAGATAGCCGGAATAGGTATGTGCTGTAATGGCACGTGCTTTTATGGTACCATTATGATACCCCCTTAAAAATTTCCTATAACCAGATATGGCATGTAATATATCAAACAAATCGTCACAACATATCATGAACGAATATCTAACAGTAACTAGTGATAGCAGATATTGGTCTAATGGCACGTATACGTACAAGGATGTCTTATGAATGAATATAACGAGTAAATAATGTTGGTGTGAATTGTTTAGAGTACGTGTTTTAATGGCACCAAATGGAACTTTCAATGCTAACAACACTTTTCTCAATAACTACTTCCTGTGGGTTAGGTTCTTAGTGCACCGAGCTCTTCAATAGAAACATCACTTTTGCCAATTGGGCACATGTCTGGAGAAGCGCAAGAGTTCGTGTAATAACTTATAAAGAAGTAACGACAAGACTTTGCGCGTAAAAGTATTCGAGTTAAAAATATGGAAGAATTTTTTCACGGCTTTTGATATCGTCAAATCCGCTAATATCAAATCAAACATACGGAAATTGCCGGCGAAAAGAATAAAATCATTAGAATGTTGAATCCGCCATTTTGTTTTTGTAAAAATAGTCTCAAATTCAAGATTAGCGACCTCAAAAACCCCTATGAACTAAATTTTAGAAAAATTAAATTACGTTTTCGACTTTTGCTCGCGTTTTTGTAAATTGGGACCACTGTGCACGGGGCTGAATTCATAGAGGATACAGTATCAACGGAATCGGAGCAACATGAATCCATTATATTAAGGAGTGAATTGGGATGTGTTCCAGATGTCTAAAAATTTTTAAGAGAGATAAAATGTTCATGGTTATGGCAAGGCATATTAATGAGAAATATCTCATGAATAACAATGCAAGGCAAAGTTTGTGCAGCAATACTTATCAACAATGGTATCAACACGCAATTCACAAACACTCTGCACAGACCAACAATATATATCTCATAACCAAAAATGCAAGGAAAAGTTTGTGCAATATAGATAAGTTTCAATTTGTAACAATGCATAGAATTCCTGTTATTCAGGCTTTTCTTAGAAAAGAGAGTTCTTAGCACTTAACAATTTCTTGAAAATCTTTAAAAATGATCAGTAACTGGAGATAATGGAGAGTTAGCAAACTATTGAGAAAGAGTGGAAAGATGACAGAGGAAGTACTCCTTAGAGCAAATGGTAAGCAAGTAAATAGAAGAATCGGTGACCGCTAGACTACACAAAATGATGAATGGCCAAGTTTTGCTTCAAGGCATCCAGAGAAGAGTGGGAATTGCAACAACATCAAGTGTACATCTAAAGCAAGATTGCGTGAGTAAGAAATAATTTAAACTAGCAGTGGCATCCTTGGAGAGGTCCATTCATGTGAGCCTTTAAAAAATTTTTTTTCGAATTTTCATTAAGAATTTTTACTGTATTAATTCTAAGCGTTTTCGTGTGTTTATTTTTAAGATATTGCAAAATTTAATCCAAAAAAAAAGTCCGAGTTATCACCTAGCTTATTTGGTAGCACATTAGATCCTAGCATTTCATAAAAATACATTTGGACTATATTCTGTGGGAATGTGTATATTTTGGAAACTGAGATGCTGATAATGCGATGACTGAACGTTCGTTTCCAAGAGTTATTAATAATGAGCATAGGATGATGGATGCAGTGACAGGACATTAATAAGGCAGCGTCTATTGATGAGGCAAAGGAGTCACGCGGTCTCTCTTGAGCTCCCTATCAAACGTCCAGACGACTGGCAAAAATGTATGTGTCTGTAAAGGAAAGAGAAAGAACGAGTATTGGTCAGAGAAACTCTGCAACTAAAACAGAAAAAGCTATACGGGCATTGGAAACAAGAGAAAATTTGTTTGCAACTCTGCTCCTATACCACCTATGTCCACTTAATTTGGATGATTCACTAGGAGCAACTTACCAGTTAATTGTTCCAATTTAGGCGCGTGTACGTCCATTGGTTTCCGAGATGGGTTCTCGAAGCGTGCACACGTTTGGCCAAATTTTTCTGTTTTCCACTGAAAACCACCCAAATGTGTTAGTTTCCAGCGAACGTTTGGCCAACACGAGTTCCACTGAATAACGGGAGTTTCGAATAGAGCAAGAGGGTATAAGAGCTTCTACGTCAAGGGCAAGAAAAACTTGAGTCTAAAGTATCTGGTGATGCTCCGCAGTGATGAGACAAGTGAAGAAGAGTTTAAATAAAGTCCTAGTATATCACCTAGAATTCCCGTTCTTCGTATATTTCGTAGAATGGATAATCACTTTGCTCTGAATTTTTAACCAATTAGGAGTTATAATTTATTTTTTTTGAGATTGTTATGTTTACCTACAAGTCTAATTATCCCGGGCGACACCGGGTATCTCAGCTAGTAATTTATATAAAAGCATTGTAACACTTTTTTTTTACAATATTTAATTCCATAAAAGTTGGGACAATATAAAAAAAGCAAATAAAACATGATTGAGTAAATTTATATTAGCAAAATTAAAAATAATAAATGCGTTTGACGAGACTAAAGTAATATATGTACAATTTATAAACGCCGATCTCTTTTTTGGTCGTATATAATTTTTTAATGAAATTGCCATTGGCAATATGCATCATAATAGTTGGGACGGAAGGAAAAGACCGCACCAGAAGCCATAGAAGTGACATGAATATTCTCGAAACTTTTGAAGAACATTACGTCATAATTTTTCCATCTTTAAGTGCTAACTGCAATGTGTGGCCAGTCATTTACACGACAACATGGGTCGAGGCAAGGCAGTGGGTCAACATATGCGCTATAGAACAAGCCAACAATTTGGAAACAACTTTTTTTCAGCACAAAATAGCCAGGAATCTTGGATTTCCATCATCTACAGTGCATAATATTACTAACAGGACGAGAGGAAATACCGCCATTCGTGAAGGGCAAGGACGTAGACCAATTCTGATTGCTCGTGATCTTCGAGTTTTCAGAGGTTACTGCATTAAAAATAGACATTCAACAGAAATTGCAAAATGGGCTCGCGGATTCTATCAAAAACCTTTATCGTTGAATATCGCCCGGCACTACATTTCAAATGTATGTTGAAGCTCTATTATGCAAAACGAAAGTTGTTCATAAAAACACTGCAGAAATTTAGGCGCCTGGCTTGGGCACACACCCAGTGCCAACGTGTTTTGTGATCCGATGAATCTATATTTTTTTTTATAATCTCCATTACGTCCATCCAGAGCCTGTATGGCCTTAGGCCGACGAGTTGGGTCCCTGGAAAGACCTGGATTAACGACTGCTGTTGGGTCCCTGGATTAAGATCGTGAGTCACTGATGAGTCGCCCATCCAGTGACTAGCCGTGCCTGATGTTGCTTAACTTCATAGAAGTTGTGTTTCATTGAAAGCCGACCAGGCCACAGCCACCCCCTCCTCATACGGTTGTTGTTGGCGAAAAATCGTCGGCGTGTACTTAGGACCAAAGAGGAAAAGGTCAACCAACCCTGCCTGTTACCGACGTGGTGTACAGAAGCCAGCTTCAATAATGGTCTGAGGCTGCATGAGTGCCAATGGATTGGGAAACTTGCACATATGCAACGGCACCGTTGATGTAGAAGCACTTATTGGAATTTTAGAACAACATATGTTCCTTCTCGGTGACGTCTTTTTAGAACCCGTTCCTTTCTATTTCAACAAGATAATGCTAAACCCCACAACACTCGCATTTCATGACAGTGGCTACACAATAGACGAATTCGGGTGTTAACTTGGCCTGCTTGCAGTCCAGATTTGTCCCCAATGGAGAATATAAGGCGAACTATTAAGAGGAAGTTACGTCAACGACGACCCTGAACAGTTCAACAGCTGAAAACCTTTGTGCTGCAGGAACGGCAACAAATTCCCATTGCAATAGTACAGAAATTGGTCACATCTGTTTCGCGACGGCTACAAAGCGTAATCAGAAGGACGGGAGATGTCAGCCAATGGTAATTCACCCACTGTGCCAACATTTTTCGCCAGTTCGCAAAAAAAAACCTAATATTTATTACTGCTAATTAAATTTTTGATTCCGAAATGTTTAATACCTACCCAATAAACTATATTCTTATGAAATAAAATAAATTCATACGTCAGTGTATCAATATGTTGGCTGCATCGCATGTTTTCACCCTGTCCCAACTTTTATGGAAATAAGGTTTTGTAATATAAAACTGATCGAGCTTTTTGGCTTTTTGGGGTTTAAGCTTCATAATTGCATAACGCCATAATTCTAAACATTATCTCTGTATAGAAAGGAAAAACCCCT
>JAHWFO010020658.1:0-20709 GCA_023313115.1 Rhysida immarginata
TCTCCAGAAGAGGAGATATAAACTGGCCTGCACGCAGCCGTGGTTTGACTCCTATGGATTTTTTCTTATGGGGATATTATAAATCAAAAATATACAGCAGCAATCCGAGGTCTTTGATTCAACTGAAAGAAAATATCAGTTATGAAATGGCGGCCAACACGGAGACTACGTGTCGCGGAGTGCTCAGAAATTTTGCTTCTCGTTTAGAAGAGTGCCGCGAGCGTGAAGATTCAGAATTAGATGACAAATAATTTTCCGATGTCTGTATTTTAAGAAGAATTAGAACATTTTTCAATAGACGTCTTCTTTGTTTTTTATATACACCTTAAAAAGTAAAATTATATTTTGGGACACCTTGTACTGCAAGAAATACTAATTTGATTCCGTGAGCATTTTGGCTGCTCGCCAGTGTTATCTAACATTTGAAGTCAGTGTGTTTTGTCCTCAGAGGAAGTTTTTATTAAAATAATACTTCGGCATTGGCGCTACCTACGGATGATTTCGCACATTGCGCACCAAAAATGTTCTTACATTTATTGCAGAGACGTTTGTAGTATAACTCTAGCAAACGTCTCTGATTTATCGTTAACTAATAAATAATCAAAGGGTGGAAAAATTATTTGTTCCAGTTGTATAAATCCATAGAATAAAAAATGTATAGTTTTTTAAATAAATTTTAACGATAGTGTAAACAGGAATTTAAATTTTGAGTTTGAAAGAAATTAATTAACAATTTCAAATGCACTAATTATACATTTATTTGTTTACATACACTATTTCTTAAATGCACCATATCCACACTAACAACTTAATTTCGACTTATATAATGAGCTTGCAACAGTCAGCGATTTCGTTTCACACCAATTTCATGAAAGGGTGTTGGTTTAATTCTTTTGCATTTTAAGTGGAAAAAAACTTCCGCAAGAACCATTGAGATAATTTTACGTTATCAGCGATAATTTTCCCTAAGACATACCGACTACATTCCACTAAACCTTACTTTTCCCTGGCAAAAATTTTAATATTCCCTTTCAAAATATTTTGTATATTGTTAAGTCCTCTGAAATCAAAATAAAGTAGAATGATTGTGCTTAATGCTTGTTTGAAAAATATTGCAGTCGTGCATGAACAGATGAAAAGACTTTGAATAGGAACAAACATATATGATGACTTAAAACGTCATTATCTCTTTGATTTGAAAGGCGTATTTAAACGATAGAGCAGATGGCATATATAAATCATCGTGGAGATCCTGTAAATAACCGGGATAACATTTGTCAACTGATTATAAAAAATTTTAATATATAAAAGTGATGTGATATTTATAGTCATATGGCTAGATTTTTAAATATTTTATTAACCAAAAAGTTAACATTCCGTATTTCGCCCGAAAATTGCATTATTGAAAAAAATATTCAGCCCTATACTCTTTCCAACGAAAGAAAAACTGGGCGCGTCTAATTAAATTTCTGATTTCAATTGTTAGACATTGTTGCTAAGTAAATTAATAATCGCTAACAATTAAAATTGGATATTTAACTTGACACGCAGTTTTTCTTTCGTTGGACAGAGTATAAAAAAAATTATCTTTCTCCAAAATAAATATAAAAAATTTCATAGCGCAGGCCCTATCAAATTGGGAGCTAAACCTATCAAATTTTAGATCTGTCGAAACTGGCATGTTAAGATCAATCTTGTAAAGGATTAATAAGCGGAATAATTAATAAGAAATGCGTTACATTCAGAACAGATTATGTCTCATTGTCTGATAGCTTTTCCTAAACTTCGTCATTTATAAATTTCGCTTAAGCCATCCGCAATTAATTTTAAAACTCCTATAGGATGATAATCTAATGATATGATATATAATCAACCCCCTTATAACGCGGCTCATTAGTACCGCGTTATATGGAAATCCCATTATAAAAAACTCAGGACTAGTACATACAAGCCAGTTTAATTTGTAACATCTTATAAGATTCTCTGTATTAGTAAAGAAAAATACAATTCGTAATGCACTATATGGAAACCGTGTACCGTTTTATATGGAAACCGCGTTATGAGAGACTAAGAGTTAGTACACTCAATTAATTCGTACCGTATTATATGAAAATCACGTTATATAGGGAGTTTTACGATGCAATTGGTTAAACGAACACGCGACCACCCATAATATCGTCGAGCTGCTTGTGCCATCTGTTGTAATGATATCATTACCTGATGTTTGGACGATTTAGCTCCAGTTCTTATTATTTCTTATCTGTTGTAATGCTGCATTGTTTTTGAATTTACAGGAGAATTTCTTGATAACTGAAACAGTAAAATTTGCGGAATATGTGTACGAAAAATTTTCAATTATTTTGACCATAAAAGTGTAATAGAAAAATTCATGCAATAGAGAGATTACGTAGAATTAATCTGATTAAGCTGTACACAGTAATATAGAAACCATGTTATAAGACTATCGTTATAGGAGGATTGTCGCAATTTTGTGAGAACTGCCGCAAATTTCTTCCTCATTGTGAGAATAGCGCGTTACAGGAGGATTAACTGTATTGTAATTAATGAGATTGTTAGATGATAGTAAAAAAACAACAACATAAAAAACATAAAAAACATAAAAAACCCTTATTAATTTCTATTAAATAAATGTCTTTTTATAGTCTATTTTATATAACTGTTTCATAATTTCATAGATTTCAACTGAAAGTTCACATAATATACAATTTTTTTCAAGATATACATGTATTTCTATGAAAAGCATAAAAACAACTCCAATTAATTTCCGATAATCTTCAAACTTTAAAGGTTAAAACTTTTTTATTGTGAGTAGTATAAATCAATCTTATTCAGGATTTCCTTTTAATGACATATCTGTATTTCTATGTGAGTCACTTTGCGTTCGGAGCAGTTTTAGGCATTCAAATAGATACTTGCGTGCAAAGTGCACCTGCACACCGTTTGAATGGGTGTCGACATAAATATGGTATGAAAGTGAATGGATATTCTGCATGCATCCCATATACGGCAGAAGGTGATTAAAAAACGAAGCAATCATAGTCTTTAAAAAATTAAAGCTCGCAAAAAAAAAACAAACTAAAAACCGATTTCCTGTTTATTCCCACTTGTGTTTAAAGATTTATATAGTAACCTTAAATCTATTAAACATTTTACTTTTATTGTATGTTTGTGAATGTTGAGGAATATTATACAAGGATGGTAACGATATGCGCGAACAAATTTCAGGTTCCATTCATTAAATGCAACAAAAATTTTCCTAAAAAAATGAGTTTTTCCTATTCATTTCCTATGAATGACGTCAGTTTTGTGTTACCTAAGCCCATTATCATTTTGCCAACAGGCGGATAGAAATTTTAAAAAGGAGTGTTCTAGTAGTAATGCTTGTATAATATATTTTAATAAGGAACATCTGCACTATTCTAAACTATTCAGGATATATATTTATGGGACCTAATATCTTTCTTTTAGAGAAAAATCACGTTCCGTAGATTTTCCAGCATTTAACTCGCAACTTGATAATTATCGCACTATCATTAACTTGATAGCTGAAAATACAAGTAGATCAAGTCACATTTTTGACATTCATGATAATTTAGAGTTTAAGATATTGTTTTATTAAAGAAGTGAGGAATTTTATGTGTTTCTGAGTACAGCCAGTGAGAATGGTATAAAGTGGCTTATGATTAAATGCCGGTTATATAAAAACTGATACACTATAAAGATCGTTCATCGTCCCATATACGTATGCTTATAAGGCAGGTTGCGTAACAAAATTAAATAAGTTAGATATAACCGATTCCAATATAATTATTACATACTTTAATTACGATTACCTTTCTGATTCCACTGAGCTCCGTATTTAATTGTGATTACCTTTGTGATTCACATTACCTCAATTATAATCTTTCGTATAATCTTTAAAGATCACACGTATTACAGTAATGTATCAACAGTAATCCCACTTTTCCACTTTTGCGATCATTACCAGCTTCCAACGCTTCCTTTATCGGTTTCATTACCAGCGAGCAATTATGCTTATTCCCTACCTGTCGAATATTAATGATATTTATCGTCCACACATTTATTCGCAGATATATTGGGATGATATTAAAGGGTAGAACAGTTTAAAAGATAGTACTCAATTATCTATTTTTAAGAAGTACCTAATACAGTCCGCCGTTCATGATGGGTTTTCTTTCAAAATAAGCAAAATTTGCGGCTCCTATAACGTCGTCCTGAAATGAACATAGCAGTTGAAAAAGGACGTTAATACCAAACAAACCAAACCAAAAGCTAAATAATCTTGCAAGCAAACGATATGGTGAGCAAAAGAAACATCAATTATAGAAATTCACACTATAAGGCCATTACAATCACATGCAGCTTCAGGAAGGCGAATATCAATTTTAAAAGAACTATAAGAAAAGACTATGATCGAAATGGAATCACTCTTATTTGGCGTATTATTCAACAAAATTTACCCATCGGTTGCCATAAGATAAAATGAGCACTCACCTTCATTAGTTTCTAAAGTCAAGAAGATGGACTAAGATGATTTCATAGGTATTCCTTCTGCAAGAAAATACCAGAAAAACTCTGCATGGGTGGAAGGGAATGATCATAGTGACACTTAGTGATTGTTTTGTTTAATTTTATTCAATCTTCAACTTTGGCAAGTAGTAAATAGAAGCAATTCGTGCGTATGTTATTTTCTATTAAGGCAATCTAGAAAATACGAACTGGAAAAGAATAAAGTCCTATGTCTAAATTTACTCAAGTAGGAAAAAATCTGAGAGAGTTTAAAAGCTCAATTACAGTCCCTATTTTAAAAGCTAATTATAGATCAAATACTGCATTGCCCCTCACTCTTAATTATTGGAAAAGTTTCATTTATTGAAGAAGCTGGACACTTCGGCCTAACAGACAATTGTTTCAAAAAATGTATACACGGATTTACACACCTCGATTTTGACCTACGAAACACTAAAAGATAAGACATACTGCAGGGAACCAGATAACCTGGAGACACTTTGGGATGAGTTTAAAGCAGCGTGTGCAGAAATACCACTGTAACCTTGGCAAGAGTTGCTGAAACAGTAATAGTCCGTACCCAGAGATGCAACGATGCTGAAGGCAATCCGTTTGAGCATTTGATGTAAACATTTAATCCAGAAAGTACACTGAAATATTCAAAATGATTTGCAATCTTACTTCCAGGTAAATAGATATCTTTGTAAACACACGCTTTAACAATCATTTCTTCTCCTGATGTATGTATAAATATTTTTGAAACACTCTATATATGCCTCAAGTCAGCCCACAAGTTTTAGATCATTTGAGTGTCCCTACAAATTTTTCTAGAGTGAGTATGTCTAAGATCCCACTTGCGTAAAAATCCGTTAAAGCGGAATGAGGAATGCGTAAAAAAAATACGCTTTTTGCTACACCAATTCTATTGTTATCTTTTCTGATGAAAAAAACCATCACGGTCGACCCGGTCATCAACAAGCAGAAGGACCGCGTGGTCAGCTTCGGCCAGGAAATCTCTGAGGTCCGGTATGTGACTACAACCAAGCACCTGGCCTCAGCGATGATGCTCGGCGTCGTGGCGTCGAATGGCATGAAAATGCCGCCAATCTGGTTCCCGACAGGTTACAGGCTTACTGCGGCCGACATCTTGACCAAGAACGTTTTGCCCTGGGTGAACAAGGTGATGAGGAATGCGGACTACATCATTCGACAGGACGGTGCCCCGGCCTACAGTGCCAAGACCGTTCGAGTGATTGGGGTCGAACATGAGCTTCTGGTCGAAGGATTTTTGGCCTCCTCAGTCGCCCGACCTCAACCCTCTTGACTACAGCGTGTGGGCGCATATCCAGAGCAAGGCCTGCGAGATCCGTCACAGCAACGTCGACAGGCTGAAAGCATCTGTGAACCGCGTGTGGACCGCCATGAAGAAAGACTACATCCGTAATTCTTGTCGGGCCTTTAGACCGCGCCTAGAGCGTGTGCTCGCCGATGGCGGTTACATCGATTAATATGCATTGTGTACACACCAGTATCAATTCTGACAATAAAAACCGTGTCTAACTGTATCAGACATGTAGTTATGTCATTTTTGCGGGGTCCTCACATGTGTAACAGAACATTTGCAAAACGCGGTAGAGTATTTACAACCCTAAGCATGTAGAAATATTTCCGAATTATTTTTGAGGGAAATTCAAAAATAACGTTGGGAATAAGATAACATTTAAAATTTACTTTAATTTCCAGAAAGAATAAAAAGAATTTGCCCATCACAATAAAAATTTTTAAAAAAAAATTGGAATGGCGGAATGGTACATTCATGGCATTGGTCTACACCAGTTCATGAAACGGATTCAAAATAGAATTTGTTTTTAGTAGTGGTGGGGGGGGGGAGGCTTAAAACCTTGATTACTCCAAAATGGCTCTTCACAACCAATCCAGTTTCTTTTCAAAAAAGGATTCGCCTCAATGAGAAGGGGCCGTCCATGTCGTTTTTATTGTGTTTGGATCGAAGAAATGAATGCTTCTGACATTTCTTCATTTTTATAGATAAAATTAATTTCTCTAAAAAGGCTTACTTCACTTCCGCAAAAAATACGTCAATGCATAGTTTAAGGATCCCCCGAAAAATAGTTTAAATTTTTTTTTTTTTTTTTTTTTTTTTTTTTCCCCCCTCGTCAATAACTCCAAAAAGGGTCATCAGAGCCAAACAAGCTATTTACCAAAAAATTTCGCCTTAATGAGAGGAGTCCGTACATGAGCTTATTTATGAGTTTGATTCGCTGGTTTGAACACTATAGCCATTTTTTAATTTTTAGAAAAAAATTAATATCTCTAAAAAGGCTTAAAAATTGACATAAAAAATACGCTAAGACACAATTTAAGGTACCCTTTATGTAAGTATAATTTTTGCTCGGTTCTGCTGTTTGCCGTTTCGGAGGAGTTAGCTGCAAAAAATTGGTCACATATGTAAATACGGATTTTTTTTTTCAAAGTTTCAACATACCTTTACGAATCATGAGTTTTTAAGTTTATTTCAGGAAAAAAAAATTTGAGCTACTGAAACGAACACATAGAGAGTGGTAGGCCAATAAACTGAAAATTCAGTTAGCTATTTTAAATTGAAGGGGTGACATTTTAATTAAAAGAATTTTCAGTTTATTTTTTCAGATTCTTACTGTGTTGGACTAATAATATTTCTTTCTGGAAATTAATATAAATTTAAAATTTTGAGTGATCTGGTTATGATGGGATTGTTTTATTATGTTCATAATGAACGCGGAACAAATTCGTAATTAGAAATTAGTCCCTTAATAATATGAAATAAAATTTTTGTCTTAATTTGCATAATGAGATCATAGAAAGATCAGCAATAGACAGCAGACCTACGACTACGTATTTGTTCGTATGAACAGATTTTTATATTCTACGACAGTTTTAAGTAATTTGAGGGGTGTAGTCTTTTCGACTATGCTGTGTATTAGCTTCTTTTAAAAAAAAAGAAGGTGATTCTAGTTTCGAATCTGCAGTCCGAAGCAATGAATCATGATAATGTTTTTATTAAAGAACTAGTTGTTGACCTCGCTTCGCTCGGCTGTGCGTTTGTCTTATTTAATCAAATCAGAGTAAATAATATAATAAATCAATTTATTTTAAACAAAATACTTAATTACAAAACATCATGATAAATCACACTTTTAGTGAAAGTTTTATCACTATTTTCGATCAATTTCCCTTGTTCTTGAGGAATATCATGAATATAAATTTTCATATTGCTTTTAAATTTTGAACGTGATAAAGCCACATAAAGTTGACCATGAGAAAATACTGATTAAATTAAAATTAAACTTTCATAATAAAATGATTGTCCTTGACTTTTATTTATATTCATAGCAAAAGAAGGAATAATTGGAAAATGACGTCTTTTAAATGCGAAAGGCAAATTGAAATCACTTGATTTTATATCGATTCTTGGGATTATAACAATTTCATTTCTATTTGCCTCATTTACAATTTTTGCTTGAATTAAATGTGTATGACATGATGTGACTATTAAGTGAGTTCCAATGCATAATCCTTTTTTTGGATTGAAATTTCTTATCAACATGGCAATCATATTTTCTACTTTTATGTGAATGAGATGTGGTGGAACTCCTAATGGTGTCAATGAATTTAGCATTTCTATCGTTACTTGATTAGATATTTGATCATTTAGATCTGCTACTACTGAGTCACTACTTTTGAATGTAAATTTTCTTCCTTCCATTCGAGCTACAGTTTCGTTGTTCAATGTGACAGCACCAATATTTGTTGAGCATAAGATTACTCAATTTGATAAATCATCAGATGAGAAAGATTGTACATCATCTCTAAAAGTTGTAAAAATTATATCAATCTCAGGTGAGACAATCATTTCATTTGAAATTTCAAAATTCTTGCAAAATTTCCGGAACCAATTTTAAGAAGCCACTTATTGAAATCGTCTTGGCCTGCACTTCTCATGTTAGATATCAATGAAAGTTTTATAAAATGTTGCCATAAATTTGATGATTTGATGCATGCTTTGATAATTTCTTTTGCTCTTCCTATTGGAACTACCGGTAAGCATTGTCGAAAACGTCCTCCAATTACTATCAACTTATTTCCAAATGGCTTATCTCGTTTAATCGGATCTTTTAGAACTCCATCTCTCAAGAAATTGTCGATGCACCTCAGTCCATGTTTTGTTAACATTGTTACTTCATCGATGATTATAAGTTTTGATTCTAAAACATCTTTACCTTGAAGAGACGATGGCTTAAGTTTTGATGCTGAGTTTTCAAGCAATGGAACTGGCAACTTGAAATCGCTTTGAACTGTTCTACCTCCTTTCATGCGTGTTGAGGCAATTACAGTTGCAGCACATGGGAAGAGTCCTATCTCCATTTCCTCGGATAAAATTCATTAAACTCTATAAAGATAGGTCTTTCCAGAACCACCAGGTCCATCAAGATAGAACAATCGAATTGTGGCATTTTCACCGTAAACTGATTGAGTAGCCCTTTCGAAAGTAGCTCTTTGTTGAGTATTTAAAGTTGGAATGAGTCGTTCTGCTTCTCTTCTTTCTTCAGTTGGATTAAAGATTACTAACTCAACTGACTCCCCAGTTGGCTCTGGCAGATTGAAAGAAATGCAATTAAGACTATGTCGCTTGAGAACTGAAGAAATGTCGTGAAGAGAATAATTGAATGCAACATCTTCATCATGATCTCTCAAATAATCGATTGACATTGGTTGTTTGTATTAGTCCCATGAATCATTTGTATTTGGTGGTCAACAAAATACGCAGATAAAAGAAAAGAACTGTCTAAGTTGAAATGGTGTGGTGAAGACAATAGCTTCTCGTATACATTTTTCCCATACTTCGTCGTCAGAAAAATGCCTCATTCTCTTAGAAAGAAAAATAACTCCAAAACCACTATTCCACATAATAAATTTTAATGACCCAGATGTACATTTCGGAAACGAAGTTTCCTTCATCAGTGAGTAAAGAACAACAAGAGAAGCCGAGTATTTATAATATATAAGAACCAATCAAAAAAATTATACAACAAATATTACAAAAAACGAAAAGATCAAAAGAAAACAACCAATACAAACTACCTTCTTAGCTTAGCCCTATAAAAAACAAAAATAACACCCCTCCCCTCCCCCCCCCTTCTCTCTCTCTCTCCCCCCAACACCGGATAAAAGCAAAGTCCGGTTATAAGAGCTAAGTGGGCAACTCTTACAGGAAACAATACTAGTAAATTAATTTGTAAAAAATTTTGCTAAAGGGAGCCATTCTGCCACTGGCATGGGGCCATCATCACTATTCAGGGTTTTCTTGGTTGCTTTGTTTTTTACAATTTCAATCGATTCAAGGAAGTATAACATTTTAACATCTCTACATCTATGAATAACTTTAAACAAATCTGTAGAATAATTATGTTTTTCATTAATGATATGGTCTGCAAAAGATGATACCCCTAACCTAGCATTCTTTACATAAGAAATATGTTCCTTCATTCGTATTCCCACTCCTCTTTGCGAGCTTCCCAAATAAAACATGTCACACGTTTCACACTTAAACTTATATACCCCAAAATTTATTATGTGGAATAGTGGTTTTGGAGTTATTTTTCTTTCTATAGTTGTGTCCACAGTTTTTGGCTTTATTCCATTGTACCTCATTCTCTTGTTGCTTCAACAAAAGTTGAACACAGTACTCCATCAACAGTTTTTAAATCTTCAAATGATTTTGCTCCAGGAACTTGATGTAGAAAAATACGAAGACAGAACAATTTTTGTTGGGCTAGATTAAAAATGTACATTCGTGCAATTGTATTAACATTTTCACGTCTTTGAGCTTAAAAATATTAACATTTTACTATTGAAATTTTCAAAAAAAGGCTATAATTTTGTAATGAAAAATCTGATTGATACCATTTATATCTCGGTGAATAGAGCTAATTAGAAGCTACATTTCACTTTCTATTTTGTCGAGATATCTTAAAAAACCTTCTTTTAAACTGAAAAAATGTGAAGAATTTGGCATAAAATCGACCATATTGACCAAACCTGAAGTCAATTTTTTTTAAGTTAAATGTATTTTAGTTGTCTATTATCGAGCTATAGAGCAATTTTTGTTTCATCAAGATAACGCTTATAGTTTGGCCAGAATTAGGGAAAGTCAATGATGACGGACAGAATAACTTTTTTATTAAGTATGATGATGATAACTCATGAATGTTCTGTGAGGGTTTAATCCTAGGCCATACCTCATCTGTTCAAATCATTGATGAAAAATAAGAACGAAAATTCTACAGCCTGGATTCGAATTTGGTTTCTGGAAAGAAAATTAGAACTGAAAAAAATTCGAACCTGGCAAGAAAATTCCACAGCCACAAAAGTTCCTGGTTCGAATCCAGGCTGTGGAATTTTCTTTCCTAATTTTCATTAACATTTTAGATGCAATAAACAAATTAATATTTTATACAGTACATAATCCTTTCATTCATTTATCAATGGATGAGTCTACAGCATCATGTACATCGGTAATATAAGAACAGAATAACGTACATCGGGTATCGAGTCTTTCGATATGTCGAGTAAACACAGCATATATGCTTTTCTCGCGTCTGCACTTACAATCGAATGAGGCACCGCATCTGAGAAAGCTTTTCATCGTATCTAAAATCACAAAACGAGTGTTTTTTTGTATGACGAACAATTAAAATTATTGCATATCTTTAATGAGAAGGAGGAGACGATGGATTCCACTATTTCCACAAAAAATTCTGCAAATTAGTGGAATCCATCGTCTTTGTGGAAATAGTGGAATCCATCGTCTCCTCCTTCTCATCAAAATATCCACAGATCGCAAGGTCAGTCTCGTTCTTATTTATAATATTTATATTATTAGTACTCTGTTATCATCCGTAATGATTATTGCATCACCCGTAACGCTTTTTTGGGTCGGAGCATTATTCTTAACTAAAGAGAGGAAGGATTCTGTAGAAATAAATTAAGCACTTCAAAGCAGATTCCGTACAAATTCACCAAGCGCATAAATTATAAATTTGACGAAGACTTCAAAAAACATTACTAGAACTAAATGTTTCAAAATAATAAATTATGAATTAAATTGTGAGCAATAAAATATATTTATTGCAATGGAAAAGAGTTTATTACAATACACTAGGATTCATTAGTCTTCGTTCAAAACACTGAAAGCAAAACTATTACACGAATTTCCTAGGTAAGACAGTGAAGTATTGTGTCGCTATCTTTTACCACACTTTGAAGAAAGTAGAAAGTGAAGAAAGTAGAAAGTAGAAAGTGAAGAAAGTAGAAAGTAGAAACTGAAGAAAGAAGAGAAGCTATCGCAGGCGCCGCTGTCAGTAAATTGTAAGGGCATTGCAGAGGTGAATTCAGGAAGGTAGCCGGCTCGCTGTAGGCTTGGCTAGCTCCGCCCGTCCGTAGCTAGGTTTTTAAGCGAGCTTCTCGAGTAGTTGGCTTCGTTGGTCATTTTCAAGACGGCTGCGCCCACTGACGCAAACGTTCATGAAACTATGATCGATACACGATTCATTATCAACGGACATGAATTTATTTTACACAACAGCGACGAGATATTTACGGCTAAGTCAAAGAGAATATTTTCTTACTTCTCTATGACTAATAAAATGTTTAACTTTTATTTTGAGATATTTAACTTGTCGTTGATTTTATTATTGAATTATTGAATAATTAGAGCTTGCAACAGAAATTAATCAAAATAAAGCAGACATTTTCCCATTTTTTTCACCCTTTTTTCATCCCTTCATTGTTTCTCTTCGATTTCGATCTTCGATGGCTAGGCCCTTGTCTAGCAGTGGGCCTAGATCGTTCAAATACGCTACGGCTAGATCGCAGTGTATCACGTGATGGCTAGGAGGTGATACCTCTAGCCATAGCGAGCCGGCTACCTTCCTGAATTCACTGTTCTCCCGCTTCTCTGGTCAGGGCATCGCAGTGGTCTAGGCCTACAATGGACTACGAATATGAAAACAAGACCGACAGTGACAGCGATGCACAAGGACTGTTAGCAGAATTAAATGCTACGGAAACTTCTGCGATATACAGCCCTATGTATTAAACCGTGAAACGGGATCTTCTGCTTGCCGTGTCGGCGTAAGCCCTATACAGCAGATATGCCTACCTCTTTCCTTCGGCGTTTAACAAATGCTGTTGCGGTCGTTGTTCTTGAAGAACGCCAGGCCCGTTTAGATATTCCTTCGCTGTTCCACCTAATACGTGATCTAGTTTCAGCGAATTTCTTGTTTGAATTGATACTGAATTTATAACGGCGGATGCGTAAACAAATCAAGATGCTTCAAAATGAGCACACGATGCTGTTTGGAGTTGGATAGCAGTTCCCTCACTGTCAAAAACTAATCCGCTGTTTTTTAATCGCTTCTGATTGTGGAAGTCTATGAAACGTGAATTTCTATACGATTGTCTATTTACACATCCAAACAGAGAACAAATTGAAGGCATTCCGAAATAAAACAGGTAAGCAAAATCTTAACGATATGTAACATCGTTGAAAGCGACTAGAATCTCGGCGACGAAATTCCCCGAGGTTCTCACGGCAGGAAATGACGCTTTGTTTCGTCGTGCTCTCTGGAGGAAGGAATGGAAGATCCCACGCAAATTTTCAATTTTCCGAGGCCTTTTTCTTAATAAAATATTAGGAAAAATCGAAAATTTTTGAATGATATATACTCTATTAACCTGGATTAATGTTATGATAAAAAAAAATAAAGTCGATTTTTTCCGTGGAGTTTACCTTTCAATAAAAGTCAGGTGACTTTCAATGCCGGCGTGTGCTTCAAGCAACACCTCCTAGAAAGAAAGCCTTCCAACTAAGGCACTATAGAAAAGGTATACGCAATCTACCATGGTTGGTTATTATTTCTATAGCGATGTATTGGAAGTTTCTAATTATTTGAGTATAGTGTTAAAATATATAAAATAAATAAAATTTATGACTTTAAAAAGCATCAAATATACAATTAGTAAATTAATTATATGCAATTTTTTTTAAAATTTATTCACAATGAATTTTGTTTTGTAAATTTTTGTAAAAGACTGTAAGTAAATCGTTTTAGCGTTACCTTCAGTTTTTGGAAAAATAAAAAGTCTAAACAGTTGAACCATTTGAACAGTTGGGTGTTGCACAACCACCAGTGTCTTTAGATAGTAGACAATGACAACCTACTACTAATTCCGGTGTTAACGATGAAACAAAATTTTTCCGGTTCCATGAAATTAGCCTTCAGTCCCTTCCTATCATCCTCCTCCATTCCTCTCTATTACCCCATAAATCTTTCCCAATTCCCCACTCCCTCATAGTCTTCATAACATCCTGTATTCATGTCAGTAGCGGTCTACCTCTCTTCCTTCTTTTTGATGGAATCCATTCCAGAATTCTTTTAGACAATCTGTCATTAGTCATTCTTTTAGTGTGCCCATACCATACTAATTGCTTCTGCTGAATAAAATCCAAAATTGACTTCTCCACCTTCATTTCCTCCCTTATATTTCTAATTTTATCTCTCCTAGATATTCTTGCCGAGGGCCTCCAGTAATCCACCTCAATCGCCAATAATTTCTTTTTTAACTGACAATTCAAAGCCCAAACATCAGAGCCATACGTCATAATACTCCTAATTATTGTCATAAAAATTAGAACTTTAGTTTCCTTAGACATCTGTCTATCCCACAAAATACCATTGAAGGTAGAAATAGCATACTTTCCTGAATTTATTTTTGCTCTATTTCCTTTTCCTGTCTCCCATCTTGTGTAATTTTCACTCCTAAGTACTTATATTCCTCTGCATGCGAAATTACACCCAAACCTTCTTCCATATACTTTGTTTTTTTTCCATATTCAATAAATTTTAGATCCCACTTATTATATTCTTGAATTAACTTTCTTGTAAGATATCCTGTGTCTTCATAATCTTGGGCTAAAATCAACTGATCATCCTTAAGGAAAACACTGTTGATTCTTCATCAATTGGGATTCCCATACTTTTACATTTTCTTTTCCAGCCTTCTATAGCTTTCTCTGTATATATTTTATAAAGCGTAGATGATATACAACATCCCTGGCGCAATCCCTTTGTTACTCGAAATCCAGCTGATACATATCTTCCAACACAGAATCTTCACATACAGGGTCGGGACACATTAATATGACCACCTGCTAGTATCCGGAATATCCACCATTGGCGGCAAGCACAGAAGCTAGTCAACGTGGTAGAGAGTCAATAAGTCCTCGGAAGGTGGTTGCAGGTATCTGGGACCATTCGGCGATCAATGCATCCCTTAATTCCATCACCGTGCGTGGTGGAGGGTCCAGCTTGCAAACAAGGCGATCGAGACGGTCCCACAAATGTTCAATGGGGTTGAGGTCCGGGCAGTTTGGTGGCCATGGGAGTAGCTTGAAGTCATCCTCATGCTCCTCGAAACAGTCGGGGACAATTTTGGCAGTATGGCAGGGAGCATTGTCCTGTTGAAAGGTGCTATCATACTGAGTGTCACAACTCAACCTATGAGCAGAGTAATATTAATTGTGCAGGAGAGGAAAGGGGCGGTAGACAACTAATTTTCAATGAACCTTTTTTAATTACAGACTTAATGAGAATGATCGCACCTTTGGTCGATCTACAAATTCTTATGTTTTTCATTAATCTCAATTCCCCATTGAAATTTAGATATTAAATAAATAGTAGCAATATAAGTATTGATCCTTTGTTAACAATTTTGAATAATCTCGTCCCTGCTAACAATAGTTAAGGTACAAGTCGTCTTGATTGCTGAGGGTTTCCAAGTCGCTGTTCTCCGAGGTATATTGGCTTAACGTTGTCTTGCATACGGACGAACCACCCACGACTGAAGAGGAAGTAGGGGGAAGTAACACTAGAGGCAACCGTAGTAATAGTACACGGCGACCTGTGTAGGTAAAGCTTCTCACAGGTGGGAACTAAGGAGAAACAAAAGAAACACATTACTATGAAGTTCGCAAGCCCATGGGGAATTAATTTCACCGCACATCACAGAGAAAGTTATATATGAGTTAATACCAAAGGACGCAACGCTGCCTACCGAGCGTGGCAGGCCGACTAGGGCGCCGTCGACGCTACCTAACGCTAAAGGTACGCTACTGTTGCGAGTCTTCCCATGAGAGCGAAGATTGTATCTCTATTGAATTCAATGGCTCGCTGCCGTTGCGACTCTGCTCCTCTCTCTCCCACGAGAGCGGAGGCTGTATCCCGGTTGAATACAAGGGCTCGCTGCAGTAGCGACTTAGCTCCTCTCTCTCTCCCACTTGCCTCCACGGAGTTAAGATCTAAAAAGATCTTACAGGTGGCATTATGCTACACCCAACGTAAAAATCTTAAACACCACTAACGAGGCAACATGAACTTGGCCCACAGCTTTCGCTGGTCGGAAGCTAACTCCCGACACCTACCCGCTTTGGCCACCCGGATAGGCAAAAATCCATCAGAAAGTAAATCCTCTCTTTTGAAGTGGAGAGGCAGATGGTATTGCCTCCACGGAATTAAGATCTAAAAAGATCTTACAGGTGTCATTATGCTACACCCAACGTAAAAACTTGAAAACACCTCTAACGAGGCAACATGAATTTGGCCCACAGCTTTCGCTGGTCGGAAGCTAACTCCCGACACCTACCCGCTTTGGCCACCCGGGTAGGCAGAAATCGACCAGAAAGTAAATCCTCTCTGTCCCACTTTTGAAGTAGAAAGGCAGATGGTATTGCCTCCACGGAGTTAAGATCTAAAAAGATCTTACAGGTGACATTATGCTACATCCAACGTAAAAATCTTAAACACCTCTAACGAGGCAACATGAAATTGGCCCACAGCTTTCGCTGGTCGGAAGCTAACTCCCGACACCTACCCGCTTTGGCCAACCGGGTAGGCACAAATCCACCAGAAAATAAATCCCCTCTCTCCCACTTTTGAAGTGGCGGGGCAGATGGTATTGCCTCCACAGGTTTATAAGATCTGAAAAGATCTTCAGGTGGCATAATGCTACACCCAACGTAAAAAAACACCTCTAACGAGGCAACATGAACTTGGCCCACAGCTTTCGCTGGTCGGAAGCGAACTCCCGACACCTACCCGCTTTGGCCATCCGGGTAGGCACAAATCCACCAGAAAATAAATCCTCTCTCCCACGAAAGCGAAGATTGTATTTCTGTCGAATTCAATAACTCGCTGGGCTGGCTGAAAGCTTCAGTTTTAGAAGACTCTGCGTCATCCCTGGCTCTGGACGATACCGTGATACTTGAACAACTATCAGCTAGAGAAGGGTCTCGCTTCTGCTCGCCTAAAAGTTCATTTATGTCCTTCTTAATTTTACTTATCGCACTGACGGTATCTAACGCACCCTTAGCCTGTGCGCATACGGAGAGGATTGGGTACAAGTGGTTTTCGTTTTGCCTTAGGACTCCGCTCCACTCTGGTCCGACGTCAAATTGCAGTTCGCCGAGCTTCTCCAATTTTGCCCCGGTTGCATGACACGAACTCTTAGCGTTAAATGTCCAATGGTTATCGTAAAAAGCACTCGCACTGTCTATTTCATTAACCTTCACTTTTAGAGGGGGCCTCTTAATAAAGGAAACGTTAGTCTTACTTGCAACTGGTCGATAGGCTTTTGTCCATGATGGCGGGGAGGGTTGCATAACCTTCACTTTGTACGACGATCCACGTCAATGGTTCCAGCATACTGGAGGCGAATTCCATAGTATCACTTGCTCCCGAGTTACAGTTAGTATCTCGGCTACTTTTATTCCATTTGCCTTCCTCCGTTACTTCTTGCCAATCTCGTATTCACGTTGGCTGTTTGGTCCATCGAGGAGGCCCGTTTCCCTCCCTTCTCCGTTCCAAACTTTTGACCCTCTGTCTTGTGAAAATCCCTTCTCATTTCTTCTTCCTTCACTTTTTATCTTTTTAACCAATCGGAGCTCACGCTGCTCGCTCTCCTTCCGGTCACTTCCATTCTTTTCAGCTGGGGACGGCTTTTTCTTCTTCCTATTTTTTCTCTTCTCTCGTTCTCCGCTGCTGCCACCTCATTTGATCTCCTCATTTCTCTCTCAAAATAAGGTGACACTGAGGACACACTGTCGACATGAAGGGGTATACCTGGTCTGCGACGATCGTCACGTAACAACAGCATTCAGTGTATCCTCCAGCGTTATCAGTGGACTCAGACGATACCATGAAAACATCTCCCAAACAGTCACACCTCCCCCACCAGCCTGTCGCCTGCCAACGATGGTGTTGGGATACCTGTTCTCAGATGCTTCCCGGCGAATTCTCTATCGTCCGTCCACTCTGTTCACCAGAAACGCGACTCATCAGAGAAAGCCATAGTCCATTGCGAATTAGAGGCGTTTTCGGCGTTTACATGGGTGCTGTTACCATACGCCTGCTCCGGAGCCCCAACCTCAAGAGAGATCTTTGCACTGTCTTGGTGCTGACACCCCTAGTGGCCCCACTGTTGATTTGCTTTGTCAGTTGCTCAACAGTGGCATGCCGATTGGTCTTGGCCAGGCGTCGTAATCGACGCTCGCCTCTAGGATTGATGGTCCGTGGGGCCCCACAGTTACCTCTTCGGTTGCTCGAAACTGTCTGATTCGTTCAGTCGCGGTACACCTTCACAACGGCAGCCCTAGAGCAGTTCAGAAAGGTGGCCGTTTCTGAGATGCTGTCCCCCTTGGCCCGATAGCCAACGATCATCCGCTTTTAGAGGTCCGACAGGTCACTTGCTCTACCTAAAACGGCGACAATTGCTGTGTTAACGGATGCTACTACACGTCTGCTGTTGTCAGCTTTTAAAGATATGCAATGATTTTTCATCTGCATACCACGGGACGTTCCAACATGTTAGAGGAGAGGTGGTCATAAAGTCTGTCTCAAAAGTATAGAGACTTTGCAAAAACTGTCACATTAGCACATCAGTAAATTTTTTGACCATACCAAATAAAACACTATTTATTCACACTGAGAACATGAATATTACATATTTTCAAAAATATATAGCTTTTCGTTTTTTTACAAAAAAAATATTTTGAAATAATCAGTACAAAAAAGTGTCTCAAAAGTATAGAGACTCACCTCCAAACTGAATGGTCATAACCTGTTTTAAATAAAATTTAGCCTTTGGAATAGTCCAAATTATAAAGTAAGTTATAATTTGTATTTAATTCCTGCACAATAAAGAGTGGCAATAAACATGCCTCGTGGAAAAGACATTTCTAAAGATGAAATAAGTGAAATCTGGAGGTTGACAGCAAATGACAAGACAGTTAGAGAAATTTCTGCGGGAATTGGAGGATCCAAGTCTGTTGTACACAAAATCATTGCAAAGCAACGGATATGTGAAGCTAAGAAGAGAACAGGACGGCCAACAAGCACTACTGAACGAGATGTGCGCCAGATTTTTCGGCTTGCTGCTACTGGTACAAATTCCTTACGGAAAATATCACGTGAAGTGGGTGGACAAATATCCAAAGATACTGTACACAGAAGAATTAAGGCAAATCCTGTACTTGTTTACACCAGGAAGAAGACAAAACCACGTCTAACCAAGAGAGTTCGATTGGAATGGGCTCGGGAGCGTATGTCGTGGACAGATGAGGGCTTTCTGTAATTTTTTCTGATGAAAAGAAGTGGAACCTGGATGGTCCCGATGGAAATGCATTTTACTGGCATGATTTGAGGAAGGAACCAGAATCCTTTTATAGCAACCAGGAAGGCGGTGGAAGCGTGATGGTGTGGGGTGGATTCTCCTTCAATGGGACTACCAGGTTGGCATTTTTGACTGGGAGACAAAACTCCTTAAAGTACCAAGAAACACTGGAAAACCATTTGGTACCTTTCATGTCTTTTTTGGTTGGGAAAAATGGCATTTTTCAGCAGGACAATGCTAGTATACACAAATCACGGTCAACAAACCAGTGGTTTGAAGAACAGGGTATCAATGTGATGAAGTGGCCAGCCAAAAGTCCGGATTTGAATCCTATGGAGAACCTTTGGGCAGTGATGACACACAAAATTTATGCAAATGGTAGACAGTGCTGTTCCATTGCAGAATTGAAAAGTGAAATCGAAATGGTTTGGTTTAATTTGGATCCAAGTCTTCTTCAAAACTTGATCTTATCAATGAAAGATAGAGTGTTTCAAGTAATTAAGTCCAATGGTAACTTTATTTGAACATGGCTTGAACATTGTTGTTTATTTAGGTGAGTCTCTATACCTTTGAGACACTTTTTTGTAATGATTATTTCAAAATATTTTTTTGCAAAAAAATGAAAAGCTATTTATTTTTGAAAGTATGTAATAATCATGTTCAAAGTGTGAATAAATATTGTTTTATTTGGTATGGTCAAAATTTTTACTGATGTGCTAATGTGACAGTTTTTGCAAAGTCTCTATACTTTTGAGACAGACTTTATTAATGTGTCCCGACCCTGTAAATTTTGTATTGCTTTAGTATCAAACTGGGACTAATTTCTGGCAACTTTAGTGCTTGCCACAATTGATAAGCTTTTTCAATATCAATGAAAACCAAATGCAACGGTTTTGTTCGGACTGAAGTTTTTCATTTATCTGCTGAATACTAAATATATGGTCAATAGTTGATCTGCCGGTTCTAAAACCTGCCTGCTCTTCCGCTTCCAAATCCTTATATTCTCTTTCCAAAAAAAATTAATTATTTTACCCTAGATCCTACTTAAAGTAGTATTTATTGTAATGCCTCTCTAATTTTTACATTCATCCTTCCTCCCTTTCTTATGCAACGTGGAATTATATCCAATTTTCCAATTCAATGGCGCATCCTCTCCATTTAAGCATCTTTCAAATAAGTCTCAATAATTCGTATAGTTTATCAGTTCCATATTTTAAAAGTTCAGGTGGAATTCCTCCAATTCCCGACGCTCCCCCTCCCCCTTTCAAAGATCTAATAGCGTCTTTAACTACCCCCAGCTCTAAATGTATATAATCATAGAATATGTTGTGACTGTTAGTCAGTGTGAGTGTGTATGGTGGGGGAGGTGCTCCT
>JAHWFO010020658.1:37751-95659 GCA_023313115.1 Rhysida immarginata
GAGGGGCAATTTATGGGTTCTGAACAACATCTGATGAGAAGGAGCTGCCTTATGGGCAAAGAAGTGATTTGATTCGTTACGTATGTAGACGGGGTGAATGCAGGTTTACGGAAAATATTCTTGCACAGTTTTCCTTCTTTACACAAAACAGTATCCAGGAACGATATGAAACAAAGGAGTCTAAATTTATAGACGTGTCTAAAGCAAAAGATGAATTTAAATACGTTGTTAAGACGTTGTATTAAAACTTATATGTGGGAAAATGTTTTCATTATTTTTATTGATTTAAATAAAATTAAGGTTCCTTTCTTTATTTAAATTACGGAATAATTTTTAAATGATAAAATACTTAATAACACAATTCATTATATAAAGGGTGTAACAGAAAAGTTCATCACATTTGAAAAATCTATATTTTTTTAAACAAGGAAGATATAGAGATGGGCGACAAATTGAAATGTTGTAATAATCTTAAGTTTTGTTTATAAGTGTTCGATGTGTCCTCCTTCTGCTGCACAGGATACATCTAGCCGATAATCAAATTCCTCCTATACATGCTAGAAGCATATCTGGAGTCACTTCACGAATGGGGGTTGTTATTAGAGTTTTTTGCTTCTCCAGATTTACCGGAAAGGGAGCACAAAACACGGCCTTTTACGTATCCTGACAGTAACTGACGGGACCTCCATACGTCTTCCAGATGTACGCTAGAGACCTTTACCGGCATTGAACAAAAACTTTACGTTCCCCTCTTTTCAATGGTATTCATTGATCTGCGATCATGCTTGCCGAGCTATTGACGATTGAAATGTGATGAACCTTTATGTTACACCCTGTATAAGAATAATTTAAAACAGAAATAAAACATATTCTTTATCTGAAGTTCAGTTCGCCATTAATCATATAAACCATTTACTGCATTACTATTCATTAGTTGTGATTTTTTAATAAAAATTATTTATGTTAAAGTTCATCACAATACCTTATATGGAACAACCGTAAAACTTCGAGAGAAGAAAGGATAAGAAAGATGCTGGAAAATAATTTTCGAGATAAGAAAAAAATGCGCCTACTTACGTCTGTTGCTTTGACAGCAGCTTAAACGATAACTTGAAAGCAAATACGGGCAACAAATCTGTCCTTGGGCCTCGAGAGATGAACATTTTTTTCCTTCTTCGCAATCAATCTCTAAACAATTCGTTAGTGATGAAACGTTTTTAATTTGTTGGCAACCTAAACGTAAGATATAAAATAATGTAAGAAAACAAAGTTATATGTAGTGTAAAGCTAAAAAAAAACAACATGCGTGTGGATTGCTTTGGATTGGTTTGTGGATTGTTTTAAAAATATCCCCCATTTAAAATTAAATTGAAGTATAAGGCGAGTCAAAAGTCACTGAACATAAGTGCATTTCGGAAATGATGTATAAAACGAATTACGTTACCATGCTAGCAGGAAATAGAATAGGTGCTTTCTCTTTTGGGACAGTTTTGGAGTTTTGGCCGCCTCCTTGAAATCCGCCATTTTGGGTCAAGGTGCATAAATGGGAAAGGGGTCAAGTGGCATATCAAATAACACCGGTTTTTTCTCAGGAGGTTCATTCCTGCAATCGGATATCAGTTATTTGTTATGGTTCACAAGTTATTAACAAAAACATTGACACTGTACTATTGTCTGTTGCAGGTAACTGGAGATGGCACTACTGAAGGAGGAGAGGATTGAGCTGATCACGATGCTCAGGAATGCTCCTACCATACAAATGCTGTCGATTTCAATGCTTATACCTCGAAAGAGAACCAATTGCACACAGCACCGTCCATATGTGATATCACATTTCAGAGATATTGGGACTGTTGAACACAAAGCTCGCACAGGCCGGCCGAAAACATCAACCGATGAAGCAACCTCAAGAATGGTGTTGGCATCATTTGCAAAGAGTCCTCAATGCAACACAAGACGGCTTGCAGCTGAGTGTGGACTCAGCCAATCATCCATAGTACGGATTCTGTGTACAACAAGCGACATACATTCTAAGTTCAGATGCAGCTGAAACTATTCGAGGATGATCCGGACAGACGCAATGAATTCTGTACATGGGCTCTAGACAACTATCAACTGGATCCTTCATTTGCACATAACATTGTGTTCAATGATGAGCCAAATCTTTATGTCCATGGTGAGCTGAACCATCAGAACATGAGCGATTGGACAAGTTCGTCCAAAGTCGTTGGTAATGTCAGATTTAGGTGTGGTGTGGAATATGGGGCGCCCGTTTAATTGGAGCAATTTTCGTAAACGGTACCCTAATTGCTGATGAGTACCTGCGAATTTTATAAAACACTGTGTTCCCATCACTGTTGACTGAAGATGACAGCTTCCCAAGTTTTTTTCCCAGCAGGATGGTGCACCACCACAAAACGGACGTAATGCCCTTCAATGGGCCATTCTGCTCTTTGGATTAGCCGGTGGGGTTCTTAGGAGTGGCCACTACGTTTCCCAGGGCTCATAGCGCTATGTGTAACCTGTGGGGCCACTTGAAACAACTTGTGTGTGCTGTAAAAATCTAAAGCAAACGTCAACTTCAGCCTACAGGTCTGTGACAGCATTGCTCCCACTGTTCTTGTGCGCGTGCGCAATGAATGGATGTGTGCCCAGCAGTAGGAACAAAAAATTTAAACATCCTTTAGTTGCTGCAACCCTATGTCCGACGTGGGTTTTTGTTGGGAAAGTGTCAACTTTTTTGTTAATAACTTACAAACAACAAAAGAAAACTGAAATCCGATTGCGAATGAAAAAAAAGTTGGTGTTATTATACCACATGACCCACTTCCCATTTAAAAAATGAACTTTGATTCAAAATAGTGGATTTCAAGATGGCGACCAAACTTCAAAACTGTCATAAAAGATAAAGCATCTCTCCTATTACCTGCTAGCATGATCACATCGTTCATTTTACACACCATTTCCGAAATACAGCTATGCGCATTGACTCGACCTGTATTTTTATGGAACAAACCAACGCTATATATTAATGTCAATTTTATTCAAGATTTTTTTCCTTATAAAAGCAATGATAATATGCTACCAATGACCAATTCGTGATGACCACCAGACCATTTAGTGCAAAATAACAATGATGCTAAACAGTTGCGCGAGATGGCGGTGTTAATATGAAAAGGGATTATTGGATTCTTGAGAAACTATAATGGAAACATTTATCATAGTGAATCTTTACTGAATAAAAAAAGGTCATGTGGCCCAGAATCATGTGTTCAAATCTTAAGGCACCGTCATATTGCAAATGGGAATATTGAGAAAATATCACAAAAGCGTGGAGCATACGGATATTAACTCATATTAACTCAACATTCCAAGGGAGCAGTGTTATAGGCTGACCATGTTTTCCTGGAATTGTTGGCATTTGATTCGTGTGAGGCGGACAAAGTATACGAGGCCTGTCCGAAAAATATCCAGATTGAAGCTATCAAAAAAAAAAAAAAATCTCGCTGCACCTTTCTCCTATCCTGCATATTTCTGCTGATGACATAATGAAATTTGCAGCTGTTAAGAATGCCGCGTAACACGCTAAAGCAGAACGTTTTTCTTTTCTTCGTCGTATGGTGAAAATGACAGAAAACATTGAGGAACCATATTGCATCAAATTTTGTTTTAAAATCGGTAAAACCGCAACGGGAGTGTATGAATTGCTAAAACAAGCATTCGGAATGATGTTATGAGCCGCACACAGGTTTTCGAGATTCGAGGATGTGGACGTGACAACACAAAACGCGACGGCGGAGCTCTTGGCTATCCCAAAGGAGGCATTCCGTACTTGTTTCGACCAATGGCAGCAACGCTGCGCTAAATGCGTTGCTGCAGACGGTGCTTATTTTGAAGGTGACTAAACATTTATGTGAGTTATGTATTTTTTTGAAGGCTCAATCCAGATACTTTCCGGACAGGCCTTGTATATTGTAAACATCATCGCAGACCAATTTTATCCCGTTTGCTGGGCAAACTGCAAGACGTTAGTATTAGGCAAATGGTTTGAAGAGCATGAACGAAGAGCATAAACGAAGAACTTACCTTTCTGGATTCTTTTACTCAATCCTCAAATAAAAGTTTAATTGAATATTTGTCGGATGAGGTTGAAAGGGGCATCAGAATTTGAGGGTTGTAAATCCTAGATAGTTGGAGAATACAGTTCATTTGATATGGCATATTATTTCCTAAGCCAACTGCCAACATTCTGAGACTCTATGCCAAAACGAACTGATGCAGTAATGACAGCAAAAGATGGCTCACTGATTATTAAGTAGGTGGTCATAATAAATTGGCCATATGTGAACACAGAGGGAAGTAAACATTACCTTGAACTGGTTCCGCTACGGGAACGCTTCTAGCAAGACAACACGTTATCGATGCACCATTAATTCGATGTAGACAACAAATTCGATTTTCCATTCCCGAAGTTTCGCAAGCGCTATATTGTTCGCACCCAGCTTCCAGGCAATCGGAGTGAGGGGGAATTTCTTCAGGTGGGCATTGAAGATCTGTAATTGAAATTATTGCAAAATAAATTAGAAAATTATACTATATATTAGAACCATCAACTACTCATTTGAAAATATTACGTCTTTATAAGGTGAAGAAATCCCGGTAAATAACATTATTAGAGGTCACTTGGAAAGCGATATAGTGAATTAAAAACCGATCTAAGTAGTTTCGATTAAAGCATTGAAAATAATATTTCTAAATAACATAAATGCAAAATATGTGCAAAATTATTTGACCAATCTAACGAAAGACCGGCTTAAATAGTTTTAAGATGAAATTACAGAGATGAATTTTAGAGCATATTATAAACAACAATTTCTTGATGATGCCATGATAGGGATGAATACCAGCGGTAAGAAATGCCTAGGGTTTAATGACTCACATATTCTCGTCATTTTAGTAATATTCATCTTCAGAAAGCTTTCTTTAATCTTTAACAAATAAGACAAAGAGGAAGGGTCTGACTTGTTATTATTAAGTAGCGGAAGAATGGAGCACTTATTGGTTTCACAATGTCCTTCTGTCCCTTTCATATTTTCTACATTTTTTCACATAGAAAGTTAAAATGTAGAACACAGCTTACAGTGGGCATGTTCTCCTTCCCTATTTAATTTGGTTTTGATTGGTCCACTGGGTTCGGAGTTACTGGGGTGGGAGTTAGAGGGGACGAAAAGGTCTACTTATAAAAAAGTGAAATTCGGTATGCAGATTCATCTAGGCAAGATTTACATTATTATGAAGTTTTGGGCCATATTGTCCCATGGGGTCGTAGTTGTAGGAGTGGCAGTCACTTCGTCTTTAGAACTATGGTAACATATGGCATATATCATTCGATCGGAAATGATAAGAAACAAAAGAAAATGGAGCTCTTTTAAATTTTCTAAATACATTTTACTACGTCCGAGAAAATCAATTTCTGGATTTAAAAAAATCGGGGGGGGGGGGGTGAAAAAAGTGCTGATAAAAGGGTAAAAATAGATGATCCCATGACTTTCGTTACTTTCCTATACCTTCCTCGGGGGGATTAATTTCTTTTTTATTATAATTTAGAGATGAGCATATGACATTTCGTGGCAGCTTCAGTAATTGAAAGGAACGAATATTATTTTCTCATCAGGATTGGTTTCTTGATGAATAATTTCGATGATGTCAGTCCGTGGTGCATGGCGTATAGTCGTGATGATATTATTATAAATGGTGCCTTTTCGTTTTAGGAAATCATTATTATACGGTTATTTCCAACTGAGCCCTATAAGAAAGATCCGTAAGGTATTTACTTTAAATTGAACTACTTTTGAGATATTTCCATTTTACTGTATCCATGTGAGGAATGCCAAACACAAAAACGCAAATATCTCCTTAATTTAGTTACTGTTTTTTGAATAATAAAGGATGTCCCAAAATAAGGTAACAGTTTTTGTAAAACTTTAACCATTTTTGAAGTGAATTTTTACAATTTCTACGCGTTGTTCGATTGTGTAGTTTTGCATAATTTAACCTGAGCGTGAGGTTGTCAAGATGGAAAGCCCAATGGTAGGCGGAAATCCAGTTCACAGATCATGAATTTCTCTTATCCAAACCATCACAATAAGAAAGAAATATAGAAATTAAACTGGAGCAAACCCCAAACATCAGGTAAAGACTACTTGGTTGTCTTTAAGACACTTAGTAACAGCATGACTGTTCAAGTGTCTGCGATAGGCCGATTGATAGAGGCGTCGACCATGACAATCGAAGTTCCTGATTCGAATCCAGTTCGCAGAATTTTTCCATCCATTTTTCTAATTAATATCATTTACCTGATGTTTGCTCCAGTTAATTTCTGTATTTCCTAACATATTACCAATTGTTGGAAGGGCAGAGTACACAGACACAGACGATCACGTAAATCCATCGCCACCAAAGAAGAAAATTTTGCAATTATTAAATTTTTAGATAAACAAATTAATTTATAAAGATCAGATCACAAGAAATAGAGGAACTACAGCTATAACCGGGGCTGAAAAAACATCAGATCAAACTATTTTTTCATTTTCATTCTATTTCTTCCCACTTTCGAAGACATACACGTTATTCTACACGTTTTTACATTTTTTTCTCTGGCATTACGTTAAACTCCATCAGCTATACACATTTCAACACTAATGGGTAGAACTGTTAGAGGGTCATCCATTAGGAGCAATTTAAAAGATTTTTTCGGTTTTTCTATATGAATTTTTACTGTTTTAATTCTAAGCTTGTTAATGTGTTAATTTTTAATGTACAGGGTCTCACATAATCTTTTGCTAGGAGTCTGCAGATAAAACGAGAATGAACAGATAAACATTTGGTTGATATTACAAATCTGCTTTATTTATGGGTATGTTGATATCAATATTTCGTATGTCTGCCATTTGCTTCGCGAGCAGCACGCACACGATCTGGGTATGAGCCCAGTAGACGCTCAAAAACAGCAGTGTCATACTCCATATCCTCAAGAACTCGGCCAGATATGACATGAGCATAACACAACCATTACTACGACGTCTCTTGTCGTTATTTTCGAGTTCTTGAAAGAAAGTTTCCGGCCTCCCACCTTCAAATTCCGCATGGCAGCTGTCTTAACGTTTCTTCCAATTATCTGTCACCCACCTTTCAGAGCACCTTAGCTTCTGCGCAATTCACTTGCGATTAACGAACGCAGCACCCGCTTCCATAGCCTCGCGATATGCATTTGCTCGAATCCGATCCAAAAAACGCTGCTCTTCGCTGTCATTTATCAGCCCGGCCATATTTATTTGCTGTCAACAGACGTATAGACGGGGTGCGTGTTTACAAATATTAGCTTACTTCGTGACTAGACGTATTCCGGTTTCGAAATAACTGCACTTTCGTTGTTGGCTGTGACTAAAAGTCGAAATAATTCAGATAGACTGCCGAGTGCCGCGATTTTTCATTAATTTTTTAACGAGTCGGAGATCATAAAACGGTACACAGAAATCCATGAAGCGTTACTTTACTCAGTAAATTTGCGTTTTGCGAATTGATTGAACAAGGAGCAACACAATACGGCATTTTTAGAGGTTAATTTGTTCGTTGTTTACACTTTTCTGCCTCAGACAATTCTATGGTCGGAAGTAAAGGAAGGCACAGACAGTAGTGCATGCGCATTCCTACTTTCTACGCATCCCGTCTATATCAAACTGCAGTTTGCGGAGTGATACAAAATACGGGACATGCAGTTACGGTTTGGGCCATGCACCCCTAGCAAAATTGTAATGTGGGACCCGGTATATTCCTATTCAATTATTGCTAACTTTCATCAAAAAAGAGCTCGAGCAACGCCGGGTATATAAGCTAGTGTTTAATATGACGGCATATAAAAATCTCTACTCTGGTTGTACCATGAAAAAATGGCAGCAAATTCAAAATGTCAGTTCATTTTGGGACACCTTTTTAAAAAATTAGATGGTAAATAACCAAGATAATAATAATTTACTAAAACAAAAAGCTACCATTTTGATGATGTCATCACGCCTACACGCCATCAAAATTATTCATTAGGAGACCATACGTGATGATAAAATAACACTTCCATCAACTAAAGCTGCCACGGCGCCTATTTTATCAACATACCGGGTGTCCCAAAAATGACTGATGAATTTTGAAAATCAATAAAAAAAAGAAGGAATGCGATAGATATGTATCGTTTGCATCCTTATGCTTAGGAAATCAGAGAAATTTATCCCACCAAATTTCAAATTTAGTTAACATTTCTACCAAGAGATGGCGCTGCAGGCGATCTGTAACAAGCTGATAGCGTGTGCTGTTGAGATTGCAAGTCCGCTCTACCAAAATGTTTTTTTCAAATGGGGGTTACATTGAAAATGTCATTGTTTAGTTTTTTGCAACAGTCCTTGCAACATTTTCATACCGGTTTTTATTTTTTCATAATTTTCAGCGCCACCTGTGGGTGAAAATGTTAACTAAATTTGAAATTTGGTGGGATAAAATTCCCAGATTTCCTAAGCATAAGGCTGCAAACGATACATATCTATCGCATTCCGTCTTTTTTTTAATGATTTTCAAAATCCATCAGTCATTTTTGGGACACCCGGTATGCTCCTCTACTAATGGTAATAGTTTTCCACCAAGCGGCGGAACGTAATGATATTAATATAGATTTTATAGATATGTACAATGTTGCAAAAAGAGCTTACCTATGATATTAGAAAAAGTATACTTATTCCTACCAAAGATACACTACCCTGCCAAAAGTATCCGGACACCCTGCTCCAAGTGTCCTCTATTGAAATGCTGTCGTCAGTAACTCGTTGGGCCACTCTTTGCTGCAATTACCGCTGCAACACGACGAGGAAGACTGTTCACAAGTTGTTTACACTCTGCTTGTGTGATACGTTGCCAATAGATCGTCAGACGGTCCAGCAACCGATGACGATTCGTGACCGGGGGCATGTACATCCGTACACGGCGCTCCAGCGCATCCCACAATGCTTCGATTGAGCTCAAGTCTAGACTCTGTGCAGGCCAGGGCAATAATCGGATGTCCGCACGGGCGAACCATGCCTATGTTGAACGAGTGGCGTGACATGGGGTATTGTCCTGCTGGAATAAACAGTCCGAAGAGTTGCCATAGAACTCCACTCCCGCTTCAGGAAGGTGCGTTTCCAACATCTCTTGGTACCGTGGGGCATTCAGTCGCATGTCGATACTACGCATGCCACAGCCCAGAATCCTCCACTGTGGGTACGAGGCACTCTGGACCGTATTTCTCGTTTGGATGTCTCGAGACCCATACATGATGGTCAGATTGTTGGAGGATGAAGCCGCTTTCATCGCTTCACATGACCTTTGCCTCATCATCAATAGTCCACTAACGACGCTCCGTACACTATCGTAGACGACGAACAGCATTCACCCTTAAGACGTATGGCTTCCTCTTTCTGGCTCTCCCACAGAAGCCAATCTCATGACGGGCACGTTGTACAGTGAGCACTGATGGGCCACGGGCTGCGGATGGTGAGTAGGCGCCTGGGTCCCCTACAAAGGCAGCAATGATGTCCGCAGGGTGTCTTTGCGATGACTCACACCAGCCAAGACAAAGCACGTTTGTCTCTCGGTGACAGAAGTGCAGATCGCCCGGAACGTTTTGCTGTCGTTGTTGTACCTGTCTGTTCATATTTGTGCACAACATCGTGCACAGTGGAGCGCAGATGCCCACTCAAAGCGGCGATTTCAAAGTCGATAATTCTCGAAGTGAACTCCAGCTCAAACAGCACCCCACAACCATTCCTCTTTCAAAGTCGAATAATTCTCGGACCTTTGGCGTGCTGACTGGTGTTGTCACTGCTGTACCTCCTGATGAGTCGTGTCTTTAATATGCATACTGTCACGTGCATCCTACATGGTGAGACCACACGAACATCAAGAATATAAGGGTTTCCGGATACTTTTGGCAGGGCAGTGTATATTAATGATTTGAACTTCTGTTTATATCCAGCTTTTACAATCCGTTTTAAGACAATGGGGAAATTTCGGACTCCATAATAAGGCGCTCTAAATTAATTTTAGGGAATTCAAATTTGCAATCAGAATTGACCTAATATGAACAGTCTTTCGAGACGATAGGCTGGAATTTTTTCTTTCTACGTTTTAGACGGATATATATGAGAGAAGGACGAGACACAAAAACTGGAATACAATAAAAGTTATTAATTAAAAAATAAAAAGCAAATAAATAATAATTAATAAAAATAATAAATAATAAATAATTTTAAATTAAATAAAATCAAAATAAAAAGCTGACGTTTTGGATAGAGACCATCCTTTATCAAAGCAAAAGGGATAATTCTCTAAGATCAGAGAATATTAGAGAATTATCCTGAAGTTATGAAAGGAGTACTTAAGAACGACTTTATATATAGTTTGCATTGGAAATAGTAAGACGGTATTGGCTGAAATACTAGAAGAGAACAAATGGGAGGCCAGGAAATTAAGAGACGTGTTGGGGTAGGACTGAAAAGAGGACAAATAGGAGGTGATAGGAGGGCGGCGAAAAAAATGCATTAGGATAACACATACAGAATTAAAATGACAGAAACTGCAGAGTTCCTACATTCTGGAGGATCAGGGAATGTTAGGGAAATGAAAAGTTATCAGAGAAAGTCAGGGAGGCAGTGCCAAATTCATGCATTTGTCAGGAAAATGAGACATTTTCTGGGAAATGTCAGGGAAATAGTTTTAATTGGAGACATTATGTTCTTAATCGAATAACTAACTAATAAACCGAATTACGATGGATGATCACAATTTAGAAACATGTTTTAAAAAAATTACGATTTTGTCAGGGAAATAAGACTGTCGATGTCAGGGGAAATCAGGGAAATGGGATTTAGAGTTTCAGTGGAAATTCTGAAACTAACAAAAAGGTTAGGAACGATAGGGCTACGTATAAAAGAGCTACGGGTCAAATGAAAAAAGGAGTATAGAAAGCCTACAAAACAGGGACGGACATAAAATGAACGTATAAGAAGAAAACTGTGTAAGAACATTCAAAAGAGGAAATAGCTGAGAAAAGATAAAGAGAAAAAAGGGCCCAGAAAGCCTACGACAAATTAAGGAATAGTTGAAGTTGTAGAGGAATATGGAAAAGGTAATAAAGGATAGTGCCTTTGTTAAGGCTAATGCCATTGGGGGTGAGGGAATTAAATTTCAAATACGAAAAGACTCGAATTGCTTTCTTTCTTTTTTGTTACGGAAGTTGTTGCGAAGAATATAAAGGCTGACGCCCTGCAAAGAGTGGCCAGGGGAATTAAAGTGTTTAGCGATAGGGGTGTCATCATTGCTACGGATGTCGAACTTATGGCTGGCGAATCTGGAACGTATGGTATTACCCGTTTCACCAACATACTGTTTCTGGCATACCTTGCAGTGTAACAGGTAAATAAGGTTGTGAGAAGTGCAGGTTAGGTTCTGGTTTATCTTGAGCGTAAAGGAGGAAGAACTACTGGTAACGGAGGTGGCAGGGTTAAGAAAATGGCAAATGCCACAACGTTTTTCATTGCAAGGAGAACATCCCTTAGTCGAAGTGCGTGGTTTAGTAATAGCAGCATGGACCAGAATATCTTTAAAAATAGATATGCGTTTAAAAGAAACTTTTGGTGGTTCTGGTAAAATGGAATGGAGAAGAGGAGAGTTGTCAATAATATTTTGATATTTCCTAAGAACATTTTTAATACTATTGAGGGTGTTCTAATAGTCATTAGATGGCGCTGCACCATATGATTTCTCCCTAGGCCTAATACGTCCCCCCACATAGAGTTATCTGTTAATTTCCACAAGCCCGAATTGTACAAGGGGTGGTAAGGGACTTATGGCCCACCCTGTATTATTTAGAGTGTTTATAATTTTTACAAGCTCCAAAAAAAAACATTCAAATTTAAAATTGAAGACATAAAACAACGAATTAAGTCGGCATCAAATATTACTTATATAAAGCTATTGCTGTCTACTAGTAATAAAGCCCGTCATACGACGGTGCCACAACAGGTGAATCTGAAAAATTCGAGTTTAATTATAAAATTTCGTCTATGATAAGACTATGATAATTGAAAGGACTGCCAATAACAAGTAGGTCGCTGTCAATATGAAAGCGAAGCTGACCTAACTTAGTTTACAAACGTGCTTATCTGTCAGCTTACAGGGGCAGCGCTCGAAATTTTCCGCCATCAGGCGCATGTCCTCAATGGTAATGCCCAAGCGACTCGAATCCAGATGCTCTATGTAGTCTAACCATATAGTTCTAGGCCGACCCCTTGGACTCTTATGTGACCACCGATTTGGAAAATATCAACTGTCTAGGAAGACAGTTTGCGACTTCCGTACATGTGGCCATACCAAAGCAACTGAGCCCTCTCAATGCGGAGAAATAGTGGCTTAACACCTAAAGACTGGCTTATAGTGATGCTGAACACTCTTTTTAGTAAGGAATACCTGCCAAATTTCCCAAGATTTCATTTCGGTACTCTTTCGGTCATTACCCAAGGTTCATGACCATAGATGAGAATGGGCACAAAGATGGATTTTAAAAAAGACAGCTTGGCTTTCTTTCCTAGCTCAAGTTGTTACAATGGATCACAACAGTTCGCGGGTCAGACACAGCTTGCTTTTGATTTTATTCCGCAACGATGTTAACTGTAAGTTCGATTTTATTTTTAATAAATTTGATCTGTGACAGAACTGTGATAATTGACAGGATTGCGATAATTGACAGTTTTGCCAATAGTAAAAAAGTCGCTGTCAATATGAGAGCGATACTAACACAATGCGTCCTGTTAAAATGTGACAAAATTGCTAGTCAAGTTAACAGTTATAACCTAACACAAAAACACATCTACAACTGTTAGATGGAAACTTTGCTCTTCATTGAAAATGGCTCGTCGGTATCTTTTTTTACCTCCCTCAATTTTGGGGGAGGCCGTGACCTGGTGGGCTTTCACTGAAACGCAACTTCTGTGAAGTTAAGAAACATCAGGCACGGCTAGTCACTGGATGGGCGAACATCCGTGACTCACGATCTTAACTCCCCCCCCCCCCTCCCGGCTGCTCTTACCATCATATAGCAGTCGTTAATCCAGATTCATCCAGGGACCCAACTCGTCGGCCTCAGGCCATACAGGCCCTGGATGGACCTGGATTAAAGACTGCTGTATGATTAACGGTACTAATAAATAAATAACATTAAAAAATAACATTGCTTAATTTCCTCGGCAAACTGTTTTGAGGGCATATTGCACGACCACTATATTTTAAATCTAAAAAAATTAATTAAACACATTTAATGAATATTTTAAAATGAGAAAAAATAATATTAGGCTATTTGCTTTTCATTTTATTCGATTGGATTTTTTTTTTCTATTTTATGACTTTTCCTTTTTATTAATTTATTCAACTGAAAAATCATTACTATGCACATTTAACGAATATCATAAAATGTAAAAACGAATGCTACCTACTTGTGACTTGAATTGTTAACCAATTTCAAATTGTTAATCAATTTAATTTGAATGTTATTTTTTATTAAAATAAAAAAAATAAGAATCGTATAAATAAGAATAGCTAAATTACCTACTTAGGATTTAATTTGATTTATTTATTGTAATGTGCTATTTTTATATGTCAGTAGATGTATACAGTATAGTTAAATCTATGACGACAATATATTTTTGAACCGTAGCCTACGAAAAAGATTTATCTAATGCTACGCGTCCACTGGCACAAATAACCTAGTTATTTAAGTTGTTGATCTTTAATATCCGGGTTATCTGTGGGTGTCCATTATAAAGGGTCCCAGTTATAAAGAAAACTGCTTATTTACCTAGATAAAAAAGGTTAGGGAAAAATATCTTAGTTATTGACGTCATAACTGAGACAAATGAGTCATAACCGTGATATTTCATCTTCGTTTAAAATGGCGGCAGATTCCCTCGCTTCGCTGACAGACAAAAATTTTGCTAGACCCTATTTTGTTGTGTATTTAGAAATAAATATAGCGAAAGAAATCATAAATTCATCGCCAGGCCTCTTGCATATTACGGACCGAAGACATTTGTCTTTTGTAAACATCTATTTATCTTAGTTTTATCGCTATTGAAAACATCGTAAGCGGCGACCGACGGCCCACTTCGATCAAAAGCACCATGACGTCACAAAAAGGACAATATGACGAGGCTGACGCGAGAATATTAAAAACATCGTCATAATAAACTAGTTCTTTTCCTCGGCAGTGGACACCACAAAAGGTTTGAGTTTTTAAAAAAACCTGAATCTTTAAGTTCTAAAAGGTTTTTCGTCGGATGCGAGTTTGGATTTTAACAATCAGTGCTTTTTCATTTGTTGGAAACAATAAGGTTATATTGTTGCTCGTCACTATGGAAACGGGCATGGAGCAGGAGGAGTTAACATTTTATATACTGTAGCCCACGAGAAACACAGGCCCTGGCCAACGCATAGACTCCTGTCTCCATAGGACTGCTGCCCCAAAAGTTTACTTGTGCTCTGAAAAATTTTGATTTTTGAAATTCTGACTTCGGATTCTTAAAGACCATAAAAAGTAGAATAGGAATGTCTGTAAGACCCACTCTCTATCCTTTTGTCTTCATCGATAAAATTGGGCCTCTTTCTCCTAAACGGTTGGAACAATTGAAAAAACACCAAGAATAAAATATTTCTCGAATATTGTGAACAGTCTACAAATACCATTAAAAATAGGGGTTCCTATTTAAGATTTCAAAGTTACCCCCTCCCCCAGCCCTCCTCACAAGGGCTGCATTTTTTAACTAATGCATTTTTTCGTACAATGCTTAGTTTCCGAGATATTTCAGTTGTCTCAAGATAAATGCCTCACCCTGTGTAAGATGATCACAAATAAAATAGATATTCTATAAATATACAGGGCGTATCAGAATTCATTGAACAACTTTTAGGGGAAGTATGGGTGATTCTATACAAAAAAGATGATAAGAACATGGGTCTGTGTAACGTGGGTGAAGCAGAGTAACTGAGACAAAGAAGCGAGAACGATAGTAACAAAATAAATATTGTATTCAAGGTGAAAAAAATAAATTAATACTTCGGTATATCAAACTGTGACGTATCGACAATGTTCGTAAAGTCTTAGGATTAAAGTTTTTTTGGCAGTGGAAAAGAAAATAAAATAATTTGCTTCTGATGTTTTATCAGCTAAACTTAATTTGCATAACGTAGCAATCGGTCATCGCCCCGATTTGACGCTGTATGCAGAGCATTTCCGTCTTAATTGGGTTATCGTCTATAAAGAAGAGCAATCGAGATACTTCCTGGACGTCAATGACAGAAAGTCATATTGGGTAGTCATCTCTTTCAATCGCTGTAGGGAAGAGGGTGTATTCCGGATGCTGAATACTGAGGATGATGGGGAGCCGCACGCACCGAGGCGAGGTTAACTCGGAGGCAATGCGCGCTATTGTAGATTTCCCACAGCTGAAAGGATAAGTGGTCCAACTGGTGTAGTCCCGATCAGGTAAGAATTAATAATTAGATAAGGTCCAGTAAGCTGAAGAGACGTTTAGTTGTTTAGCACAAAGTTCGGACTTCCACCTGTCGTCGAATTCAGGAACCCGAATATGATAGGAATACGTCGTGACACGATGCAAACGCTGGTCGCCCAATTGATGAACGTCGCAGTGGTCGCTCTGACAAATGACGGCGGTCTGTCGAACCTGCTGATCCGAATGATGCGGGCCGTCGTCACGCTACCAGTCGTATATGCTGAAACGATGTCACTCCCTGGAGAGATACTAATGTCGTCGACTCTTGCACTCCTCTGTTAAGCTAAATCAAACGAATACCAAGAGTACCCCTCTTCACAGGGTAACAAAAAGCTCAGAAGAAAAATTAGCTTATCAGAATGAAGGGCACCATTCACAGTTCACACAATTTCTATTTGCTCCTTTATGTGCACTTCAACAATATCACAACTGGGATATTTAATTTTATCAGTATGCACACCAATAAATTACGACGAATAACAAACTATTATATATCAACACTTGTACTAGATGCAGTGAACTCCGTTCACTCGTAACACACACACTCGAAGTATTACACTCACAGCTCGTCGGCGATAGCGGAGCATGCAATTTCGTTCCGACGATCTCTGAAGCTCGCAGCACAGCTGAAGCAACGAACACAATGGGTAAGTAATGAACATAGACTATAAGCAGGCCATTCATTAACTTAATAGATACATCCACACTTTACTTCGTCAAGAACAAGGATATGGCCACGTCGCGTATAAGTATGCTGCTTATGGTATCAAACACTTATCACACTTTATATCACTGATTAAACTAAGGGAGACGACAATAAACTTCGAGGAAACACTCCTCCGAAGCCGTCGGTCACGTAATTTCCTAGCGATCCTGGATACACGCCGATAATGGCGATACTTCTTGTCAGGGTGACGGCGTCATGCCGGAATGCCGCTCGAACCAGTCTCTCTGTCCCCCGTTGAATAAACAGCTCCACCACAGTAATGTTAAGGAACGCGTTACTGCCCAAAGTAGCAAAAGTTTGAATAAAAATCAATGTCGGTTAATGTGAACTATCTGCACAATCGCAAACGCAAGTCCCACTCTCGGCCCTGCGGGCCTCGCTGGTCGCTGTTTTCCGTTACTCGAACGCCAATCCCACTCTCGGCCCTACGGGCCTCGCTGATCACTGGTTTCCGTTAATCGAACACCTTCGGCGTTCTGTCTACGACGTCCCCCTCCGGGGGCAAATAACTGATATATACCCCAACCTATTTGGTTACAGGGGGCAGTTGGTTTCCCCTCGGCCGGTTACAGGAATCGCGACAATTCAGTTTGCGGTTTCAGTCATCGCGCGATTGTGCAGATAGTTCACATTAACCTCAATGTCCTACCGGGTAGCGTGTCGAATCTCCTCGCTCGCCTGGTTTCACTCGTCTGCGACAACCTCTCTGAATTGGCTGCTATTTCCACTGCTGGAACTGCCGACAGTCGCTCGAAGTTTTCCTCGCTGGTTGTCGTAAAAGTTTACCCATCAATTTCTAAGGTTAATTTTAACTATCCGCACAAATCGCGAGTCAAATCGCAAACGCAAGTCTCACTCTCGTCCCTACGGGCCTCGCTCGTCAGTGTTTTCCGTTATTCGAACGCCAGTCCCACTCTCGACCCTGCGGGCCTCGCGGGTCACTGTTTTCCGTTACTCGAACGCCTTCGGCGTTCTGTCTAAAACGTCCCCCTCCGGGGGAAAATAACTGATATATACCCCAACCTATTTGGTTACAGGGGGCAGTTGGTTTCCCCCCGGCCAGTTACAGGAATCGCGACAATTCAGTTTGCGGAATCAGTCATCTCGCGATTTGTGCGGATAGTTAAAATTAACCATTTCTACGATAATTTGCGCCAGAGCTCGTGCGAACATATCCTGCCATGGTTCGCTGGCATCCAGGTAAGTTACGGAACGCCCTTCTACGCCGTTACGATTCCGCCGGTGAGAACTCCTCTCCTCGCCGGCCGCGGCTGCCATTTCGTCGGGCTTCGCAATCTCGGCCCGGCGCCGTTTTCCTTTTATACGGCCTTCATTGACAGCATCCAGTGTTTTTTGGCTCGCTGCTAACGGTCCTATCCGACCTTCTTGTTCGCTGCCATGACACCTTCTGTCTCGTTCTCCTCTCGTCTTCCCGTAGCGCTTTCGGAGTGGCTCTCCAAAACCCGCGTCTTCTGGCCGCGTCATCATCTCCTTTCGGTTTCGAAGAGCTCTCCTGCTGCTGAAAACCACGTAACAGTCTGAAGTTGAACGATAACTGACATATGAACAGAAATAAAAAAGCCGCCATCAAGATCAACAAGTTAATAATTCAAGTTCTAAAACATCTAGGAGGATGAAATTTGTGGAAAAAAATAGTGTGCATATAACTGTGCATACCATTAGAATTTGATCGAATTCCAACAAGTAGTTTCCGAGTTACGCATCCAACATCGGACATGAATCCGCCTGTTTTTCCTTCTCAGCTCATTTCGTGCGATGATGCCATCATTGACAGCAGTTGCTGGCCTTGCCTTATAAGGCTCATTGCCGGTGGATTCTCGCCCTCCTTCAAACTTTTGGCATCAAGCAAAGACGGATGATCGAGACAAACATGACTCGGTGAACTGTCTTTGAAATCTCTGATGAATTTCAGATGCTTTCACACCTTCGTTTTGGAGAAACTTGATAATTATTCGTTGCTCCACTTTGATCGACACATCGCTATCCGCCATTTTGTTTAAACAAGCAATCGTTTGTCATGGCAACCGGATGAGTGGTGCTGCATTTGCATGACAGGCGGTAGTTGCCATCCCAACAATGAAAGTTTAGATTTTCACAGAAATGAAATTTACAAAAAATAAAGTCCAGGTCAAATTTGAACGCCCCGTACAATTGATGATGCGATAACTTGTAGGCAATTATTTTATTTATAAGTTTTGTAGCTGCAAATAAGTTTTCTTTCATGTGTCAAGTATGTTCAAAATTTATTAGATAATAACAATACAAATTATTATAAATTTCTAAGGTAAACGTAATAATATTTAAAATTTATAAAATTTCTTCATTGCTTCTAAAAATATTTACTGCAGATCAATCGATTAGTACATCAAATATATCATAGCTACTCCGTTCCCTGTAATTATATTTGTCTGAAAATATAAGAAATATAGCAGCTAGAGCAGATTTTTTTAAAATACTTAGAAAGTTTTCTCAGCTTCATTGTAGAAAATTAATTTCTAAAATCAAGATTTATTTATTGTGACTACAAAATAACTATTAGGATAAGTATACTTAAGGAAATAAATAAGATTAAATACTTTTTGATGGATGTCGACTTCCCGTCTTCTTTTTAAGGCAACAGGAGACAAAAATATTTGCTATCCAATATTCACAGCATTCTTGATTCGGCAAGTTGTCATTGAAGCACGAGGAGCCGATAACACACCCTGGAGACAGGCACTCGTATTCGAAACCTTCCTCACGAATAGGGCAACGAGAGACAGGTAGATCATGGAAATCGACTGTGGACGAGGGAAAAATCGAATAATATAATATACATTTCGTGAACAATTATATCACATTTATTTGTGTGAATGACTTTCCCTTATTAATTACATACGTGAAAAGTACACTCATGATGAAAAGATACGGGATTTACAAGATTGGGCTGTTTCAGTCCGGGAAATGTCATGAAACTTTGCAGAGAGATATAGTAGGCTTTTTTAACTTAATGTATGCAGAAAAACAAAAACATGGCAAATGAAACCCTCCAGTTCTGCGGAGGTTGTTTGTAGATTACGTTTGTTCGCCATTCCATGGCATGCGAAAAGCACAGATCATGTTCAATAAACCGTACGATGGCCTCTAACTGCTGCACAACGTCGTGGCTTACTGCGCACTAAATTGTCCAGCAGTTCTAGAGGCAATAGGTCTCATTCCTGAATCAGTACTCGAACGCAGTCTTAGGCAGTGTTGGCACAGATGCAACACGTTTACCGAAGGCATTCCATCGTTCTCAATGGGATTTATATCCGAGGGGCACAGCGGCCAATCCATACGCTGGATGTTATTGTGTTCCAGATCTCGGTTTTGTGTGCACGGGCGTAGTCCTCCATGTAAAGGAACTCTGTCCAACTGCTTCCCGAGAATATTTTTAAAGATGTCACGGTAGAAGTATGGGCGATTACTGTACCACGGTCGAACACGTGCACCGATCATGATGCCTGTCCACACTATCAATCCACCTCCTCCGAACCGACCCCGTTTGATCATGTTGCCTGATATGAGCCTAGTCCCTCGCTTTCACCAGACATAAACACGACGAGAACGCTTTCCAGGCTGAAGCGGGATTCGTCGGAGAACATGATAAAGTTAGATCTCATCGATCTAATGTCATTTGAAAGCATCTCTAATAATGTCTCTACGTTATTTTGAAATCATGCATGAAATTTTCCATCGATATTTTATGTCCTAGAATGCAGCCGTGGTTGAATGTTCATTGCACCATGTCCGTCACGCTATCCGGTGATCCAGAGTCAATGGGATGCACCGATGGGTCTTCCAGGATAAAGCCCGAACTCACTAAGACGCCTGTAGACTGTGTTCCTCAAAACATACACTGTCATATCACTGAATTATGACCACACGCTTAGTAATGGGAGTAGCCACCGTTCGCCGCTATAACTACTGCTAGGCGTCGTGGCATGAACGCAAGAAGTGCGCGGTATGTGTCCGATGGTATGGCAGTCCATTCCGCTTGAAGCGCTGTCCACAGAGCTTCGAGAGTCATAGGTGGAGGGTCCAGCTGCCTTACATGGCGATCAAAGTGCTCCCACAGATGTTCGATTGGATTGATGTGTTCGGCGAATTAGCGGGCCAAGGGAGCACTCGAAAGTCAGTAGAGTGTTCCTCAAACTAATCCAGAAGGAGACGTGCCTTGTGGCAGGGTGCATTGTCCAACTGGACCATACCATCACATTGGGGGAACATCGTGAGCATGTACGGGTGCACCTGGTCCGCTAAGATTGACAGACAGCCACAGACATTCAAATTGTCCTCTAGACGAATCAGTGGACCTAACTGCTCCCAACCAAAGATCCCCCACGCATGCACTACCCCCACCAGCCTGTTTCTGGCCCACAATAGTCTCCTGCAGTCTCTTTTCATGGCGTTCACAACGCACTCGCCATCGCCCGTCAATCTTATGCAGCAAAAACCTAGACTCGTCGAAGAAGGCGACCTTAGCCCACTCGTCTGTGGTCTAATGGCGGTGCTCACGTGCAAAGTCTAGGCGTCGATGACCCCTGTTCAACAAGGGTTCAGCAACCATGCGTTGACTGTTCAGGCTCATCCTTAGCAGGGTGCGTTCAACAGTAATGTCGGATACACGTTTGTTGGCACCACTATTGAATCTGGTGGTCAGTTGATGGACTCCTGTCACCTTTTACGAGTCGTCGTAGGCGCCGCTCACCCCGTTGGTGAATCGCTCGTGACCCTTTACAGTGATGGCGTTGGGACGCGATTTCTGTCCCTGCTGTCCACTCTTTGTACACTTTCACTACAACGGACCGTGAACAGTTCACAAATCGCGCCGTTTCGGAGATGGTGCCACCCTTGCTGCGTTAGCCTATTATCATCTCTTTTTGGATGTCCGTTAAATCCGGATGTTTACCCATCTTGAGGCTCGTGCACCTGTCGTTTGATGAACCAGCTTTAAAGCTTTCTCAGCCTGTTATGCAAATTTTGCAATGTGTAATCGTTGTTGGGGCGAACCATGCGTGTGCCTTGAAGGGGTGCTGGTCATAATTCATTGATATGACAGTGTATATCCCCGTAGTTGCCGCTAAGTTCCTAGTGAGAGCCCCTGCAATAGATTGCCGATGTTAGATGTTTCCTTGTTTTTGAAATGTCTCCACAGTATGGAGATAATGCTTCTTTAAACGTGCAAAACTTGCGATACTTCCACTTGAGACTGGCCTGCTTCAAGACGTCCAAGAATTCTGCCTTTTGCCACATCATCCAGATAACACGAGAGGCAATCACTTATCTCGGGGAATAAGGCGACCAACAAAACAAGAAATGTCGCTTCTCCCTTTGTAGAAGCAATGTGCTGAACAATCTTTTTGGTTTCTTCATACGTTATGTTGAGAAAGCCTACTGTATCTCTCTGCAAAGTTTGATAGCATTTCGCAGGTAATCTTCTAAGTCTTTAACTTTTGAATATGAGTGTACAAAATAAATGAAAAATTGTACAGGGCGGTTCAAAATCTACCTACAAGTATTAAGATTAAAAGTCAGTTTCTCTGCTAGTAATAAGTATATTTGTTTTAAAATAGTATGCTCGCGTAGGCGCCAAAACAGTTTGTTAGGTTAGGTTAGGTAAGTTGTTTAGCTGTTGCATGATCATTTTGGATAGAATGCCATCGCACTGGATTATCCCAAGCATCATATATGTGGCGCCGACTGACCCCCATATTCATCTGATCTTATTCCATTCGATCTCTTTTTAAGGTCACGTGAAAGACAAGGACTATAAGACGAACCCTACAGTAACACCTTGGGCGAGCTGCGATAAAGAATATAAAGCTCAGCGCAAATCCAAAAATATTCCACAAATTCTAAGAATATCCTTGTTTTAGAAACAACTGAAATATACAAGAGTATCTTTGACCCAAATAAAAGAAATGTAGTTGTGAATTTAGAATAGGTTTTCGTTTATTTGGGTCCGAGTTCTTTTGTATATATCAGTTGCTTCTAAAATGGGTGTATTCTTAGAATTTGTGGAAAATATTTGGATTTGTGCCGAGTTTCCCTTCTAGAAATGGGATGACCTTCCAATAATAAATGTTTTGCCAAATTGGTTTTATCTTTTCTTCCGTATGATGCAACATGTTCATTGCATTTGATGGTTTTGGTTCGATTAGCTATCTCAATATAACAGTTTTTGCAAATTTTTGCAATCAAGATGGTATACACCACTTGGGAAAGAAATCACTGGGGCGAGTGGATTAGATACACTGATGAGCCATTTAAAATGACCACTTCCAACGTACAATAAAAAGCTCGACCTGAACAATGCAGTGTTTGGCTGCAGCATGAAAAGTTAGCAGATTTATCAGACTTCGACAAGGATAAAGCGTAATGGCCAGACGCCTCAGAATGTCAATCTCGGAAACGGCACGTTTTGCCATAATCTCACTCAGAATGTCAATCTGTGCAGTCATTGTGAGTATTTATCAAAAATGGTGTACGGATGGAGAAACGACGAGTCGCCGTCTTGCCGTTTGCAGTCCAGAGTATATTGATTCCAGAACGCTGTGAACGAATGGCTACAGTTGTCCAAATCACAACCAGTTTCAACGGTGGTAACCCAGAAATTGAGTCTCATAACACAGTTCAGCACAGCGTTCTGAGTATACTATGCGTAGCTGTCGCCCCAGGCAAGTACTTGCGGTTACGGCACGCCATCGCCAACTGCGCCTACATGGGGCCAGAGAGCACAGCAATTGGGCTATAGAGCCTGGTCCAGCGAATCACGCTTTCTGATTCGTCACGTGGACGGTCGAGTGCGGATACGCTGATTCCCAACAGAAAATACGACACCCGAATGCACCGTTAAACGGATAAGACCTCGCAATGTATGGGAACTGCAGGACCACATGATAAGCGCCTGATACCAGATATCTCAGACCAATGACGTATATTAAAGATAGACTTCGAAACCAGGCGCAGCAGGTGAAGCAAACTGGGAAGCTCCACCGCCCAGAAATATCATTACCGAAAGTAAGTGAAGATGATACAAAACACATGGCTAAACACGAGGGTAGCTGATTAATAATTCTTTCACACGCCGATCACGGAGTGATAAGTTTATCTTTTCGATAACTTTGTATTAGAAGTATTTTATTATATTTTATAAACAATTTTTCGATCATGGTTTCAATTTCAATTTCAGTTCGATCGTCTTTCAGTTGCGTATTTTCATTTTAGTTACGTAATTTTGATTTATGCTTGTGGAAAATGATTCCTGATCCTTTTTTCGTGTCTATTTGTACATTTGTACGCAGAACAATTTTGAGGAATGGTTTTGAATTAATTATTCCTCTGGCCCAAAATCTTCAAAAACAAAGCAGCCAGACAGCTAACTACTCCACGGCTCTCTCCTGCCCAGACTGTCTTGGCTTCAGTTTGCTTCAGTTTGTTGGCGTTGTTAACAATAGGATTCGGAGTCTATTTTTAATATATGTCATTGCCTCAGACAACCTATCAGCACTTACAAGGGAACATTACGACCTCGGAATTTTAGTTTAATATGAGACTTCGTATAGTTGTAGTGTACCTTTAGGGTGTTAATATACTTAAATATTAAGGCGCACTGATCAGCCAATTTTGTAAAAAGACGGTTTAAAGTTTCGAGCACCATATATAAGGGAAAGTTTTCCTCTTTGATTGTAAGTGATCCGATAGCTCAGACGGCAGCGTGGTTGCTACTCACAAATCAAATTATTGTGAAGTGGCGGGTTCGAATCCCAGTTGTAACAAATTTTTTTTCTTTACCCAAATAATTATTTAATATATTATACAACCTGTGACAATAAAGTTCGGTGAATAATGGCATATTGAGTGTGGATTGCTCGCTTACATGAAACAGCAGTTACTATCCTTCAAAGTAATAGTAATGCACTTCTGGGAATGCCTGTACAAGTCCTGGAAACTCCTGGCGTAGTCGTTTTTAGGGATAGCCTTCAGTTGGGTCGTAACATTACGTTGGATGTCTGGCCACTTCGGGGGGGGGGCGTCTTCGACGGTGTTCCGGCCTCCTCGGAACCGTTTAAACCACTCATAAACACACTTCAAAGTAACAGCACTTTCTTTGTAAACTGGTGTCATCATTTCATGAGTCTCTTTCGTTCGCTGATCCATTTTGGGTTTCGACCGCGCGTACTACGCCTTCTCTCTTCAATGTCCTGTTTAAACACAATAAACACACTCGCAGCGCTGATTCTCTCAAATTTGTTTAAACATGTCTCGACCTGTCTGGGGCAGGATACGACGATGGTGCACTCTTACTCTCAGCAATTTGACGTCATTCACCTAACTTTATTGTCACAGGCTGTATTTACAAATTTATTTGTGACAACCAACTTTTTTTTCTAACTTCAACAAAACGATCATAAGTCCAGGAATCAATAATTGAATATTTAGCAAACGTATTTCCGCCTTTTTTTACTTCTTTTTCCCACTGGGATAAATATTCGATCTTTTTCAAACGTCGACATCCTTTATTTTTCAAAATTTGCAAGGTCCACGTAGGATGTGCTTTGGCAATATTAATAACTTTTATTTTATAGTTCAAAGGAACGTACTCTATTTCTCTGCTCTTTTTCTCTTCTGGTTCATAATCGTCCGATGAAAGATCTTCAATTTCTTGACAAGATACTGGTTCACAATCTTCATTCACATGAATCAATGCCTCTTCATTTACAAATATTTTTTCATCCAGTATTTCTAATGTAATTTCATAGAGTTGCTCTCTCATCATCATAGCTTCGTGAGAAATTGTAGTTGACGATTCTGTTGCAATCATATTATTTTCATGGAGCAATTTTTCAAAATATACTACTGCATCCTTCAATCGCAATTTCGAAACTTCGCTGTTCGTATATCTGTCAATTTTCTCTTCAATCCCCGAAGAGCCAGCAAATTCTCCCCTCTCCATTTTCACAGAAAAACGTTTTTATTAACTATTTTATGATTAAAAAACCATTATTGTTTTACAATTAAAAACTGCTTTTTTTTGTAACGGCTTGGCAAACCTCCGCTCATACTTGACGAGAGCCAGTGGCGCGAGAAAGATGTAGAACATTCCAAACCTCTTCTCACGTGCCTCTCTGCGCTCTGCCTACATTGTGCCTACCTATGATAAATATGTCAGGTAGCCTCGAAATAATTTTTTTTAATAAAATAAAAAATAAAATAAAATAGTTATTGCTTTTAAAATGTTGATTCTATACAAAATAATTTGCAGAAAATGCTTTATTACTCCGTAGACACTTGTAACAATAAAAATAAGTATAATAATTTTGAGAAAAGGAAAATTTTGTGAAAAAGTTGGTTGTCACAAATAAATTTGTAAATATAATATATTATATTAAAACCATCATGTTTCCTTTATTATTACTCTATATTCTATATCACATTAATATATTTTTGTTCGTTTTTTTAAACACAGAAATTATCAATAATTGACAAGTTATGTCAGTTACTAGTGACACTACATATCTGGGTTCTAGTAGTTGACGGTGCATTAAAACAGTTAACACATTGGTCATCTGAAATTCTGTTGCTACTAGAAATATTGTCCACCGATCACACAAAAAGGTTCACGTAAAATTAATAACAAATACTGCATAACATTCATGAATAAATTCAAGTAATCAAACCCTCGCGTAGTCATTCTTTACAAGGTTTTTTCGACTCGGGAAGGCATTGAACAATCAACATGTGTTTGCGGCCATAATAGGGAGCAAAGTTCCTAGTTTTTTGCTGTTCTGGGAAGCCTGATACATCGTTTAATACGAGGTGGCAACGCCAGTCCCTTTTCTTGCCCTGTTACTTTATTAAAAGCCTTTAAATCGTTAATTGTCAATTACTGGTACATCTACCCTATATGGCGTTCGTCATTTCCTTTGTGGCGGTTATGTCAAATTCATTACAATTTCGATCTGCCATTTTGTAGGTTTAGACATAACTTAGTTTGAGGTTTTCAATAAGGTTTTCAAAAATGATGCAAGTCTTTCTCGCGGGAATACAATGTATCTTTTATTTTCTACAGAGTCCGCCAAAAAATATATATACACACTTTACTAGATATCATCTATAATTTTTTCCGTAACAGCAAAATCAAAAGCCTACACCCCAATATTATTATATGTATTGAATGAAGGCTATCCCGATAAAAGACATTGCCACAACTGCCACCTAGGCATACGAGATTACTGATAAGAGTTTGCTAGGAAATGGATAGGAGCAACTGTTCGCCGTACTCAAAAATATCTCAACGCTTATGATAATCACTTTGAACAGTTGTCGTAATTGTAGAAGTCAAAGAGGATTTATATTCATCGCTTGATGCCTGTATGAATTTAGTGTTACAACGTTTATGTAGATTTTTCTTTTGCTGAAGTGTGTATACATTTTTGGCGGACTCTGTATACAGGGTATTCTCGAATAACGTATACAAACTTGGGGGGGGGCACTGTTGCTTAGATTTGTTCCCTATATCACTTCCCCCCCCCCCAAGTTTTTACACGACCCTGTATACATAAATATGAAAAAACTATATTTTTCTCCGAGCGACGCCGGGTACTTCAGCTAGTCTTATATATAAAATTAATTTTACGTTTGTTGTTTGTTTGTTTGCCCACTTGACAGTTTTTGCCATCGAATGGCGCACGACGGTTCTGCGATTCTTGTTCGACCAAAGATTTCGTTTATTCGGTTGTATCATGATTTTTAATCCTCTGATCTGTGCACACATGCGAACTCCATTGTTGATCTGCTATATTTGCTGAAGAGTAGAGAACCTGAATATAGAATTCTCAATGACGTACATTATTAAAGGTATATTCCGAATCCTATTGTTTGTTAAGTGAGACCATGAAAGTTCTGGGCAAGAGTGAGCCGTGGAATAGTTAGCTGTCTGGCTGCTTTGATTTTGACGATTTTGGGCCCAAGGATTAATTAATTCAAAACCAGTTTCGCGTACAACTGTACAAATAGACACGAAAAAGGATCAGGAATTACTTTCTCAAGCATAAATCAAAAATACGTAACTGAAATGAAAAAACTTAACTGAAAGATGTTCGAAACGAAATTGAAATTGAAATCGAAACTTGCTTATAAAATATAATAAAATATTTAAAATACAAAGTTAACGAAACGATAAACTTATCACTCCGTGATCGGAGTTGAAAGAATTATTAATCAGTTACCCTCATGTTTAGCAATGTGTTTTGTATCATCTTCATTCACTTTCTGAGAGGCGGAGCTTCCCAATATTCCCAATTGGCTTCAACAAGTATGGCGATAAGTTTCGGGGGTCTAACTTTAATATACGTCATTGAAAATTATATATTCAGGATCTCTAGCGAAGAGTCGAAGTATGCCACCACCTTCTAAACTACAGGCCTCACAACAGACGACGAAAACGTCATCAATATTAGGCCAAAACTACAGCGCTCTTAACCAAAGGTAATTTTATCAATGCAAGAATCGTTTTCTCCCCTTAATATTATTATTTAAAATTACAGGGTGTTTCTAAATTATCTCCCGTATTATACATGCTTATTACTCAAAAACTATTACAGATTTTAACGTGATTTGTTTATTCACAAAGAAAAACTCAAAACGTTTGTTAGCATGCCTTAATAAATTTCAATGTGCCCCCCCCCCCATTTATGGCGTGAAGGACGTCAAAGCGAAACTCGATTTCCTCCTATGTTCGGGCTAGTATTTCGAGAGTGATTTCAGCGATTGTTTCAATTATTCTGTTCTTGAGAGTTTCAATGTCATCAACGTTGGTCTTTTACACTCTGTCTTTCACATATCCCCAGAAGAAAAAATCCAGAGGGTTCGCATCGGATGAGCAAAGGGGCCAAGGGATTGGCCCATCCTTTCAATCCATCGTCTTGGAAAGTTCGTATCAAGATACTGCCTAACTTGCAGGCCCCAATGAGGAGGGTTCCATCTTGTTGGTCGACTATGTTGTGCTGAAGTTCTTCAACCTATGGATTTAGGTAGTTCTCCAGCAAATCTAGGTAGGTTGCAGCGGTAATGGTGTCTTCAGCGAAAAAGAAAGGTCCGATTACTCGATCATGCATTAAACCGCACCAAACATTAACCTTTGGGCTGTCGTATATATGCTCCCTTAGAACGTGGGGGTTTTGTGAACCCCAAATGCGGCAGTTGTGTCGGTTTACTGCTCCGAAGTATGGAATGTTGCCTCGTCAGAAAATAAAATGTCCTCAAGAAGGTGGGATCAATGTCGATTTTTGGAGCATATCCTCAGCAAACTTCTTGCGCTTTGGTCGGACATCTGGCTTCAGTTCATGCATCATCTGGATTTTGTAGGGTTTAAGAGGAAGGCGGTGCTTCACTATTTTATGTATGGATATCATTGGCATCCACTTGACGAGCCGCTTGGCAAGGTGATTTATTGGGACTACGATCGAACGCCTCCCTGACCTTTTCTACTCTGTGATGTCGCTGAAGGTCTACCAGCATCCTTTTTGTGTAACAGGCTGCCTGTGTTTAAAAATCTTTCATGCCATAGCTTAATTCACTTATGATTTGGAGGAGGATCCTTTTTAAACTTTGTTTTGAACATTCTCTGAACTGTAATCATTAACTTAAATTCCGCAAGCCCTGCATTGAGCTTTATCTTGAATACTCATCATTGTTTAGTGAGTCTCGCGAAAAATTGAACAACACGCTGACAATGGTACCATGCGCCAACCGCGTGTTTCATTATCAACTCACGCGTGGCTAAGTAACTTTTGGAGTTTTCCTTTGTGAATAAAAAAAATCACGTTAAAATCTGTAATAGTTTTTGAATAATAAACATGTATAATACGGGAGATAATTTAGAACACCCTGTATATCTGTTGCTATTTTTATAATATTGTGCAAAATATTCTTAGAACTTTGTTGTTCTTAAGTGCATGAAAAATCGCCAAGGAAGAAATCTATTTTTTTATTACCTCTTTCTGTTAAGAGCGCTATTGTTTGGGCCTGATATTGATGACGTTTTCATCGTCTGTTGTGAGGCTGAAGTTTAGAAGTTATGGTTACGCCAACAGCACGTTTTCATCAAGCAGCTATTTTAATCGTATTTCTACCAATAAAAAGCCCTAAATTTGGACGCTTGATGATGATGTAACCAGTGTATACACGTTTTGTTCGCAGGCCTTCTCTCTAGGAAGTGTTGCATCATCCACGGTAGGGTATTGTTAATGATATTTCTACGAATAACAAGCCCGAAATTGTCCCTACCGCGTAGCCCACGATAAAGACAGGCCTGGGCACTTAAAAGTCACATGACCAAAGTAGATCTAGCAACAATCCGCTCTTTATTGTTTCCATCTTGGATTTCAACAATCAGCGTTTTTTCGTTTGTTGGAAACAATGAATATTGGATTGTTGCTCGATCTACAGGGTGGTAATAATTAAAGTAACACCATTTAGACCCTTCTAGCGGCCGTTCTGGTAATCAGATATTGACGAAACTTTTATATATGTTATACCATGGGCAAGAGAATTTTGCAATAAAAAAATTAGTTCACATTTTGACCGCTACGCCAAAATATGGCGCTGGTCATGTAAGAAACTATCTGAGAATTTTTACTCAATCAGAGACGTTATGCAAATGAGATGTAAAATTAGAAAACCTTTAAAATGACAGCGAAATTAAATGTTAAGTCATTCTTCACGATGGCTTTAGCTAAAAATGATCGAGCTTTATTGGTGAAGTTGTTTTACCAGAACTGCAATAATGCTTCTGCTGCGCTAAGAGAATATCGACGTTTAAAAACTTGCGAAATGGGCCTATGTCTATTAATGGTTTAAAAAAAGTTGATTAAGAAATTTGAAGAAACTGGTGAGTTGGGTGTGCTGCCAGGGAGAGGACGGAAACGAATTGCAAATCAGACTGTGGAAGACGTTGCTGCTGCTGTATTGGAGAGTGCTTCAAGTTCCCAATATTCTTCAGCAAGTGCTCGAGCCGTATCACGTGATTTGTCTATTCCGTGGTCTACGGTAAAAAAAGAGTTTTGCATTCCATTTTAAAGTGGTATCCATACAAGATCCAGGTGGTTCAAAAGTTGCTTCATGAAGATCCGGAAAAACGCACTGATTTTGCTTGCCAGTTTCTGGCTAGAAGAGCCGTCGATAATGCATGGCCATGGAACATTTTGTGGTCAGATGAAGCGCATTTCACACAAGACGGAGCAGTGAATGCTCAAAACTGTCGCATCTGGGGTACTGAAAAGCCGATGGTTGTGCATGAAAAGCTTTTGCACTCTGATTACGTGACTGTATGGTGCGGATTCACTTAACATTTCATTCTTGGCCCCTTTTTCTTTGAAGAGAACACTCTTCAAGGCACTAAAAGATGTTCAATCACTGGTGCTCATCACTGCGAACTTCTGCAGCAGAAAGTCATTCCTGCTTTACAAGAAAAACAATGTTAGACACTACTGTCTTTATGCGAGATGGTGCAACACCCGACAATGCACGACAAGTGAAGGAACTGTTTCATGCTCATTTTGGAGATGATCGGGTGATTTCGAGAACTTTTCCAACTGCATGGCCTCCTCGTTCACCGGACTTAAACCCTTGTGACTTCCGGTTGTGGGGACATTTGAAAGATAATGCCTATGGAGGAAGAATACGGACTGTCCCTGAATTGAAAGCAAGCATAACACGCCATTTCACTGCGATTCCTCAGGAAACCCTTCGCTCTACTGTGGAACATGTAATAATGCGCTCTGAATAATATGAATGACACAAATGGAATGCATATTGAACAAATGCTCTGATTTTATAAATTTCTCTGCTTCTAACATGTTTTTGTTATTATTCATGCGCCATATTTTGACATAGCGGTCAAAATGTGAACTAATTTTTTTTTATTGCAAAATTCTCTTCTCCATGGTCCGTATAGCATATATCTCAAGTTTCGTCAAAATCTGATTACCAGAACGGTCGCTAGAAGGGCCTAAATGGCGTCACTTTAATTATAACCACCCTGTACTTTTGTCATGTGACTTTTTAGTGCCCCGGCCTCTCTTTCTAGTTGGCTTTGCCATACCGTAGGTGATGTAACAATGTATGATTTTTCTGTGAGCAGGCTTTCTCTCTATACGCTATCCAACGAAAGAAAAACTGGGCGTGTCTAATTTAATTCCCAATATCAATTGTTAGACATTGTTGTTAAATAAAATTAACAATGATTAACAATTGAAATTGGGAATTTAACTGGACACGCCCAGTTTTTCTTTCGTTGGACAGAGTATAGGCGGTATTGGTTAAGCCCCTTCTATTGCATGATTTTAGCTACAGTCCAAACTTTTTAACAATCGTACAAAGTAACAAATTCTTATAGATATAACAATGAGAAACCTAAGAAATCTTGGGGGGAAAATAGGAAGGGTGTCGTTTTTCTCGCAGGAGATATTTGCTAAACCCTTCCAATTATTCCACAATGAACGTCTGCAGATGAACTCAGTGCTCGTCTCAGAGTATCCACCATTTGGAAATTTGTCCACACAAAAAAATTAATTACGAATATAAAGCTGCATATTCTTTGTGACATCATAAAATTTGTAAACAACTACTCAGTTTTGGAGATGAAAAATTACCCACAATTGCGTCAGGTTTAATTTCTCTCTCACCTGATTTCTGTATGCTGTTGTCATCGGTGCGAGAAGTAATTATACAGAAGGTGTTCCCGAACGTTGCCACAAAAATTGAGGACCGACAGTGGGTTTGAAAACGTACAATTCTTGCACCAAAGAATGAGAATGTAAATAAAAAACGACGTCATTTTGCGAAAGTTGCCAAGATCTTGCATTACATATAAATCTATTGACACTATTATGGACCAGGAGCAAGCTGAAAACTAACCCACAGAATTTTTGAATTCATTGGAACCCACCTGGAATGCCACCACATAAGTTCAATGTGAAAATAGGGCCATTAATAATATTGAGAAATTTGGATACTCCCAAATTATGCAATAGTACTAGACTGTCACTAACTTTATGCCCACTATCACCCAGACAACAATTACCTAGGTTACAATTTCCTGTGCAATTTGTTTTCTCAATGACGATTAACAAAGCACAAGGGAATGTCTCATTATGAACTTAATGGCCTGACAAAAAATAGTGTACCCAAAGGCATTCGAGTAACATATTCTATGTCAAAATAATGGACCTTTATGGATAACTGACATTTATTAATTTTTTTGTAAATAACTGGCAATTATAATATCTATTGGATTTAATATACAAGTCTTTATAATTAAAGTTCCATTTTGACATGGCCATAAAAAAAACTACTGGACCAAAAGGACACGAAATTAGGCACGAAGACAGGTTAACAAGTCTTTAACCGTTACTAAAATTAGTTATATGTTGAATGTGGCCTCCACCATTTACTGAAAGCAGGTTACACCGGATTACTGCGTTCTCAACTGTAGCTCTTAGCATATCAAGAGGAATGTTGCGCACCAGTCGGCGTATCGCATCTTTCAGTTCCGCCAAATTCCTGACGTTATCACCATAAACGTGTCTAATTTCGTATACGAATATTGCATAGAGCGCCATTCCATGCTGGTGGTGACCTTTTGAACTATTTTTTTTTTTTTTTTGGTGGGTATGAATTTCCCATGCCCTCTTGTATAATATTACCAAGTATTATAGCTTTTGGTCCAGTAGTTTTTTTTATGGCCATGCCAAAATGGAACTTTAATTATAAAGACCTTGTATATTGGATTTAATATATTCTGTTCGAAATAACAAACTCCTCCAACAGAGGTCACTAGTTGTCAAGACCGTGACCCTTGCCCCTTGACCTGTGAACCCCGAAGATACTTATTCACTGTAAAACCTCTCTCCTTTTGTTCAATAAAAGAATCAATGTCAAAAGGATCACACGTGTCTGTAATTCTTCCCACTAAGTTCCACTCAAAATAACAACAGGTTATGGGCCCAGCACGCTTCCACTGCGCTGGATTGCAAATCGAATGGACTATAACAAACGGAAATAAGGAAGAAAAAGGTGAAACAACAATTTAATTTTGCGACCACGTGAAAACGGCGATACGGCGGAGCGACGAATACGCAACGTAACGACGAACACGCGGCCAAAAAAAAAAACTGAGTTGTGATTGAACAATTATTGACCAAAACAACAAATTAATTTTGCGACCACGTGAAAACGGAAATACGGCGTAGCGACGAATACGCAACGTAACGACGAACACGCGGCCAAAAACTGAGTTTTGATTGAACTTTTTATTGACAAAAAAACAACAAAAAATAGTATATATACATTAAGCAACAAAATGGCAGAAGCCAACAAAATTGAAAAATTAACTGATGAGAACTATAGTACATGGAAAATGATGATAGAAGCCGTATGTGTGGCGAATGGCACGTGGCAACAGTTGACCACATTTATCCCGAGGCCGGAGATTAAGGATGGCGACCCCACAACCATGACAGCAGCAAATGCATGGGACTTAGAAGATGCCAAAGCCTGCAGCAATTTACTACTATCACTTTCCACGCCACAAGTCAAACACTTGCGCGGACTCACCACAGCGTACAGCATGTGGAGCAAGCTGAAGGAAGTCCATGAGCAGACTGCTGACACACAAGTGATAACTCTCCTATCAGCTTTAATGACGAAACGGCTGACGTCTGATGATGATCTCGACAGACACCTTGAATTCTACACCGACACTGTCCGCATCTTCGATGAAATGGCGGAACCACCATCAATGGAGAAGATAGCAATCACTGCACTGCTGTTAAGCCTACCAGAGAGATTCTCAGCCATTCGCAGCGCTATAAGAACCTTGAAGACCCTGCCACCGCTTGACGATGTGAAGAGGCAAATCAAAGAGGACATGCGAGGACGAAAGGCAACTCAAGCAGGTGACGACAGCGCCCTCTACGTTCGACAGAAGGAGCCAAAGGCCAAGAACAACAAGTTCCAGAATCGCCAGAAGTCTACCAATGCGAACGAACACCACAAGGGTGGCAAGTCAGATACTCAGCGCCCAAGGGTAAAGTGCGAACATTGCGGAAGAGTCGTCACGCCATCGCTGACTGTTGGTATCGAAAACGAATAGAGAAGGCAAATCAAAAACCCTCGGACTCCAGCATGATGGCAATCGAGCACACAGCGTTCTTCACCGACCACGAAGGACGCATCACAAACAAGTGGATCTTGGACAGTGGCGCCACGTCCCATATCTGCAACCGCGAAGACCTTTTCACAGAGCTACAGAAAGGCGAAAGCAACCAGCTGAAGATGGCAAATGGAGAGTCATCAGCCATCGAGGGTATTGGGACAGTCAAATACACGAAGACAGACGGAAATGGGATCACCCTCAACCGTACTCTACATGTTCCGGACTTAAGAATGAACTTGATGGCTGTGAGCAAAATCACAGACCATGGCTTTAGTGTTATTTTCAAGAGGCACGGAGCACAAATCATAAATTGCCAGAACGAAATTATAGCGACAGCTACCAGGGAGGCCGACTTGTACTTCATACACATGAAGAATGAAAACGTTAATGCTGCCGTGAGCCCACAACGCCCATCAATCATGACATGGCATGAACGCTTAGGACATGTCAACGAGCATGACCTGAAATGGATGGTAATGAATGGACTTTTAAAGGGCATCGATGTCAACGTGAACCAAACACTGCCTGCATGCGAAATCTGCATACGTGGAAAGCAGACAAGGGCGCCCTTCCCCAAGTCAAGCGATTCTCGTAGTTCCAAACTACTGGAGTTGGTTCACACCGACATATGTGGACCTATCCGACACACCTCGAATGGGGGATCGAGGTACTTCATCACGTTCATCGATGATGCTTCAAGATGGTGCGAAATATATTTCCTACGTCAAAAATCGGACGCACTTGGGGCCTTCAAAGAATTCAAGACAATGGCTGAGAATGCGACAGGACAGAAGATCAAAGTACTACGGAGCGACAACGGTCGAGAGTACATCAATCAAGAGTTCGACCAATTCCTGTCAAGCAATGGAATCAGGCGAAACCTAACGGCACCACATACCCCTCAGCAAAACGGTGTAGCTGAACGCTGGAACCGAACTCTAATCGAAATGGCAAGATGTATGCTGCTACAATCTGGAATGGAACAGTCTTTCTGGGCCGAAGCAGTCAACACAGCCAATTACATACGCAATCGATGCGTATCCAGAAGCCTCCAGGGCAACAGTCCGCACAACCTTTGGCACGGAAAACCAGCTAGCGTCAAGCACTTCAGGATTTTTGGATCCAAGGCCTACGCCTTACTGAAAGATGGTTCAAATGCCAAATTCAGCGCCAAATCCGAAAAGTGCGTCCTGATTGGATACAGCAGTGAGGCCAAGGCGTACAGACTCTGGAGTACCGAACGCCATAAGGTAGTCATTAGCCGCGACGTGAGTTTCATCGAAAAGGAAACATTCGACCCGAAACCGAGCGAAGAGCAAGCGGGGATGGATGATCACTTCTTCGATTTCGAGCTGCATACAGAAGTGCAATCAACCGAGCCTGCACAAGAGCAAGTCAGCGATGAGACGGACGAGGATGGAACAAGTAAAGTGCCGCAACCAAAACCTCCGAGACGAGCAAGAGGAAGACCATCCATCGAAAGGACAGGTGCACGAGGTAGACCCAAAAGGAAGTACAAAATGCAGCCGCTACCACGAATTGAAGAGGAGCAAAAACAAGAGGAAGATGAAAGTTCAGTACCCAGCACCTGCGAAGCAACCAACCTTGTAACACAGGACGACCCAATGACTGTCAGAGAAGCATTGAATGGTGAAGACCGCGATGAATGGAAAGCAGCCATTAAAAGCGAGTATGATGCACTGGTCAAGAATGGTACCTGGGAGCTCGTAAAGCGCCCACAAAATCGTCAGGTCGTCGGAAGCCGCTGGGTCCTGAAGACCAAACGACACGCAGATGGCAGAATAGAAAAACGAAAAGCCCGCCTAGTGGCAAAGGGCTATACACAGCGTTTTGGTGCCGACTATCGAGAAACTTTCGCTCCCGTAGCCAGGGCCAGCTCAATCCGTTTGATAATGGCATTAGCGGCAAAGCTATCACTAACAGTTCACCAAATGGATGTTGTGATAGCCTACCTCAACGGGGAACTTGAGGAGACAATTTTTATGGAGAAACCAGAATCTTTCGACGAGATATTTGGAACGCGGCCCGATGAAGTCCTTCTGTTGAAGAAATCCATCTACGGTTTAAAACAGTCAGGACGACAATGGTACCGAAAACTCGACCAGACCCTCAGAAAACTTGCGTTGAAACCACTGAAAAACGAGCCATGCATATATTTTAAACGTGACAACAATGACATCGTCATAATCGGCATTTACGTCGACGACCTGATCATCGCGACGCAGAGACAGGAGACGATGGTGAGCATCAAGAAGCGCCTCTCCAAGGAATTCGAGATGAAAGACCTAGGACCAATATCTTACTGCCTGGGTGTGGAATTTCATCAGGATGCAGGAACTGGAGAAATCACCATGAGCCAGCGGAAATACACCCTGGATGTGCTAAAACGCTTCAACATAGAAGATTGCAAAGCAATCGCCACCCCCCTCGACGCAAATGCTAAGTTGAAGAGACCAGAGATTGACGCCAACGACGATGAAGGGACGATAAACTTCCCATACCAAACACTCGTAGGTTCGCTAATGTACTTGGCTACATTCACAAGACCAGACATCGCCTACTCTGTCAGCGCGTTGAGCCAATTCAACTCTGATTTCGATCATCAACATGTTGTAGCCGGCAAACGTGTACTCCGATACCTCCAGGGGACACAGGATTACGGACTGAAGTTCACGAAGAGCGATGACCCTCTGAAGGGATATGCGGACGCCGACTGGGCCGGTGATGTAAATGACAGGCACTCCCACACCAGATATCTTTTCAAGCTGTCGAATGCTGCCATTTGCTGGGAAGCACGTAAGCAGAAAAACATCGCACTCTCGAGTACTGAAGCCGAATACGTAGCCATGTCCGAATGTGCAAAAGAGGCAGTGTACCTTCAAAGCCTGCTCGCAGAACTGGGACTCAAAAATGCAAGCCCAGTAACCATTTACAACGACAATCAGAGCGCCGGGAAACTCGTGAACAATCCAATCTTCCACGCTCGCACAAAACATATCGAAACACGATACCACTTCATTCGAGAAGCCAATGAAAGAGGCCAGATAGAAGCCCAGTATCTAAAGACGGATGATATGCCCGCCGACATCCTGACGAAGGGCCTTTTCAGGCCGAAACACCAACAGTTCGTGCATGAAATGGGCCTACGGAAAGTCGTTTGAGGGGGAGTGTTCGAAATAACAAACTCCTCCAACAGAGGTCACTAGTTGTCAAGACCGTGACCCTTGCCCCTTGACCTGTGAACCCCGAAGATACTTACTCACTGTAAAACCTCTCTCCTTTTGTTCAATAAAAGAATCAATGTCAAAAGGATCACACGTGTCTGTAATTCTTCTCACTAAGTTCCACTCAAAATAACAACATATTCTGTTATTATATAATCTTTTAATTTTCTTAAAACAATTTTGGTGATTTTTGTGCAACCGTATTGTTGCTAATATTTAATAGCACGTTTTTTTTTCTTTCAACCATAGCGGGCGAAGCCGCGGGTAATCATCTAGTAAAAAATAAAATATAATAATGTACACGATGCCAAGAAAGCCATGTTATAACGATACCACAGAGACTGGATGAAAGAAAGATTCGCCTAGCTGAAAGGAAAGAAGGAAGTTCCCTAGCTCCCGCTTCGTTCCCGCGAAGTCGCTGAATGTGAACTAGGCTTTATAAGAGGTATCTCATGACCAACAATGCAAGGCAAAGTTTGTGCAATATAAATAAGGTTCAATATGGCATGTAAGGAAGATTCCAACCCACCTCTGCGAATTATAAAACAAAATTGAATTTCTAACAATGCATAAAATCCTGTTGTTTGGGGTTTCTTGGAATTGATAGTTCTTAGAACTTAACATTTTCTTGAAAATATTTCAAATTGAAAAGTAACTGGAGATAATGGAGAGTTAGCAGACTATTGAGAAACTAAGCAAATGGTCATCGAAATTCGCAGGCGGCCTTCGACGATGCCAGCGTGTCAACAGAAGAAACGGCGACTGCTAGACCACACAAAGTAATGAATGGCCAAAGTTTTGCTTCAAGATAGAGAGAGCAGAGTAGGAATTGCAATAACATATTACCAAGCAGTGAATAACCCCATTTAAATTGGAATTGCAGAGTACACAGACACAAACGGTCATTAAATCCATTGCCACCCAAGAGGAGAGTTGTTACGTCGAAGTTCATCACAGCAGGGCGAGTGTACATCTAAATAAGATTACGTGACCAAGAAATTATTTAGGCTACCTGTGCAATATATGAAGAGGTCCATCCATTGAGAGCATTTTAAAATAATTTTTTCGGTTTTTCATAATGAATTTTTACTATATTAATTCTAAGATATTCCATGTGTTCATTTTTACTGCATATTCACATTCAGATATTACAAAATTTCATCAAAAAAGAGTTTAAGCAACGTCGGGGATATCACCTAGTTTATTTGGTAGCACAGCTGACCCAAATATTTCCTAAAAATCTTCGATACATTTTGACCATAATATGTGTGAATATCAACGTTTTGGAAACCGAGGTGGCGATGATGCAATACTACTTTCATGCTTGAACGTTCGTTTCCAAGAGTTTTTAATGAACAGGAGATGATGACGCAATGACAGAACATTCGTTTCCAAGGATTATTAACAATGAGCAGGAAATAAGTATGATAGATGATACAGACAGGGAAGTCTCTCTCGTATGTGAATTGCAACAACAGATTACAAAGTAGTGAATAACCCCATTCAGATTGTTAGAATTACATATCATACAGAGAAACCTGATCATGTACATCCACTGCTGCCACCCAAGAAAAGAGTTGTTTCATCGAAGTTATCGTTGCCATGTATTTTCTTATCAAACCCGGGGAAATATTGTGCGATGTAACCCGATGTAGTGATGATGCAAGAATATTTTCAAGACGATGCAATGATAGAATTTTCTGTTACCTTGGTAAAGAGACACTTCTCTCCCTTCAGCTCCCTAACAAATACTCAGACGATTCGTATGTTTCTTTGTGTGTATGGATCTCTTGAACAGTGTAGAACCTGCCAGAAGCGACGGCAGTTTTCCCTTCCTCTTCCAATGTATTGTGTAACAAACCATACATCAACTCAACTTTTCAAATCGAGCACACTCTATTGTGGCCTATAATAATCGTTCGAAAGATACATGCTAATTCATATGTATCGAATTTCCACCGAAAAAAAGAACGAGTATTGGTTAGAGAAGACAAAAAGTTATCCGGGCATCAAAACATCTGAACAACGGGAGCTTCGTTTACAGTAGTAAAATGGAAATTTACTGAAAACCAAATAGGTTTTCAGTTACTATTTAACTTCTTAGGTTGTTCTGTTTATCTGTAACTGTTCAACAATAATCATCACTTGGTTGTAGCAATTAAACAATTCTTAATAATGAATTTGTATCCTTAGGACACGATCGATGAACCGATTTGAAAAAAGTTTTCTTTATCATGCACTGCCATCGGTACTAAGTATGCGCATCAAGTTTCAGCTCTCTAGGTAGTCGAAAAGTTCGTTTAATATTGATTGCAAGATTTGTACTATACAGATATATTTGTTGGCGAGTTAATTGAAAGTGAGGAAAAAGGTGATAAACCAAACAACTATAATTAAGATAAAAGTAAAAGAGGCTAAAGTTGAAGAGCGCGATACAAATTCATCGATTGGTTTAATTAGTCGATTATACAGTAAAGAACAATAAAAATAAAATTAATTAACTTTTTTCTATTTTATTATATTTTTCAAATAAACACAATCTACACCCCCTTAATCAAATTAATTGAAACAAACCCATGTTTTCTATATTACTCATAATCCTGTTCTCAAAACAAACAAGAAAAAATCGGTTTAATCATTTTTTACGCTGGCTGAAGCCATCATTACGTCAGCAGCAACTGTAATGCATCAGATTTTAAAATCCTGTCCGAGCGCCGTAGTGTACATTGCCTGATACAATCATTATATTAGCAGTTACAGTATTTCAGCATATTTTAGAAACCCGCAGATGTGATTCGACCGCCGTTCGACATGGAAGTGACACCTAGGAAACGTGCGAAGATCGTATCGTAACTGTGCACGAACACACAGGTAAGGCGTATCGAGAGATTGCTTCAGTGGTTGGTGTGACTTTAGCAACTGTCAGCCGTGTCATTAAGTTGAAGCAAGAAACCGGATCGGTTTCTCTAAAACGCATAAAGGAAAGTGTGGTCCTAAGAAGAAAATAACTCCTAGAGATGATGCTTACTTGCTTCGACAAATCAAAAAGGATCCCCACAATACTTGAATTTATTTATTTCAATTAATTTGCGCAAGGGTGTATTGTAAGAGTTATCTAATTTTTTTTTAACTTGAAAGTAAGATAAGCCAAATAATGTGTATAAACTGTTTGTTTTTATAAATTCTTTTTGTGGAATAGTAGATTCTTATCTTCTTTTGCTGTTATTCATGATAAATTTTTAGCAATTAAAATATTTACTGAATACAGGGTACATCTATATATATAAAAATGAATTGCTGTTCGTTAGTCTCGTTAAAACTAAAAAATGGCTTGACCGATTTGAATAATTTTTTTTTGTTTTGTTTCCTCTAATACAGGGATGGTTTAAATCAAATAAGAATAAGGAAAACCAACCCCTAAGGGGGGGGGGGGGGATTGAAAATTTGTTAACACATTAACTGGTGTTGCATTGTATACTGAACACATTTACTGGTGTGGCACTACAAACATAACACATTTACTGGTGTGGCACTACATAATTTTCCATATTAACCTCTTTTAGGGAGGGGGGTAACGAATTGTAGAGTGTACTATCCATGTAGCGTGATATCTCCACCATGACCTACCTAAAACCTTCCCAGGGTCCATCGGAATTACCATGAAAAATTTCATCAAGATTGGTCTAGCCATTTTGAGATGCATAGCGAACAGATAGGTCCATGTGTGTTTCTTTCTTATATAAATCTAATAGTTTAATTCCAATCTTGATGAAATTTGCAAGTTTGATCTTCAAAGCAAGAAGAAGATCACTATCTACATGAGATTTCGAAAAAATAATATTTATCGATAATAATTCATGGATTTAAATACAAATTATGAACCAAAAATATATATCTCCTGAGAAACAATGCAAGGCAAAGTTTGTGCAACAATAGACTGCTCTGTTTGTTTCAACAGTAGTGATAGCAACACAGAATTATAAAAATGATATGGCATTAAATATAAAAATTGGAGAAAATATACCAGATTCAGCCAATCAAATAATTATGTATGTAAGACATGTTCATTAAGACATGTAAATGAATCTCAGACTGATCATTTTGTAAATTTCATTAACAAAAATATTTTGAGGACACACGATTTACATGCATAAATCGAGGACCACCCTCTTATAAAATATAATAATTCTTCGGGCTTTCTAATTTCCTGACCATAATTTAAAGTTTCGTGTAATGGTCGTCAGCATACAGCTGGAAGGGTCTTCCTCCTCTGAGAATTAGTGAGAAGGCGTCGGAAATTTTAACAATACATATAATTCCTAAACTTTGTGCTTTTCTTAGAATTGATAGTTGTTAGAAAGTAACATTTTCTTGAAAGCTTTAAAAATGAGCAGTAAATGGAAATAATAGAGAGTTAGCAGACTATTGAGAAACAGTGGAAAGGCAGCAGAGAAAGCAGCCCCTTCACGCGGTGCTGTATTGATTTTTCCAGCACACTCCTTCAACTAAACAAGTGGTGAGTGACCCTGTGCCCGTCGATGTGTCAACAGAAGAAACTGCGACTGCCAGATCCCACCAAGTGATGAATGCACCAGTTTTGCTTCAAGACCTCGAGAGCAGAGTGTGAATTGCAACAGTTTACCAATTAGAAAAATTGATGGAAAAATTCCGCGACCTGGATTCGAACCAGGAACCCCGACTGTCATGGTCGACGCCTCTATCAATTGGGCTATCACAGACACTTGAACAGCCATGCTGTCACTAAGTGTCTTAAAGACAACCAAGTTGTCAAGATGGAAAGCCCAATGGGAGGTGGGCACCCGGTTCACAGATCGTGAATTTCTCCTATCCAAACCATCACAAAGTTTGATGAACACACAATTAGAAATAAAGAAATTAAACTGGAGCAAGCACCAAACATTAGGTAAAGACTACTTGGTTGTCTTTAAGACACTTAGTGATAGCATGGCTGTTCAGGTATCTGCGATAGCCCAATTAGTAGAGGCGTCGACCATAACAGTCGAGGTTCCTGGTTCGAATCCAAGTCGCAGAATTTTTCTATCCATTTTTCTAATTAATATCATTTACCTGATGCTTGGAGTTTGCTCCAGTTTAATTTCTTTATTTCCTAACAGTTTATCAATTGTTGGAATTGCAGAATACACATACACGAACGATCATGTAATCCATCGCCACTCAAGAAGAGAATTTTGGAATTGTGGAATTTTTAGATAAACAAATGCATTTTTAAAGGTCAGGTCACACAAAATAGAAGAACTACAGCCATAACCAGGGCTGAAAAAACGTTAGATCAAACTATTGTTTCATTTTCATTCTATTTCCTCCCAATTTCGTAGCCATACACATTATTCCACACATTGTTTCTCCTGCACTATGGTGAACTCACTCAGCTATAAACAACATTCCAACACGAACCGGGGAGAACTGTTACAGGGCCATCCATTAGGAACATTTAAAAAAATTTTTTTCGGTTTTTCTATATGAATTTTTACTCTTTTTAATGTGTTAATTTTTACTGTATATTCCCATTCAGATATTGCAAACTTTCATAAAAAAGAGCCCGAGCAACGCCGGGTATATCAGCTAGTTGTAAATAATTTCACAAACAAATATTAAACAAGAGGTTGCATATTGGCCTATATTGCTGTAATAATAAGAATGAAAAATACAGGTCCAGGAATAGAAAGAGGTAGCGTTTTTATTGCGGTTCAATGTCCAGAAATGACAGTTTTTCGAAACGCGTTGACATCGCAATAAAAATACTGCCTATTGCCCTATTGCTATTTTTGGATCTGTATTTTTAGGGTTTTAGCATCATCTAAAACCCTATTAACGACGGTACAGATGTATGTAACATGTATGTCACACGCCATAATTTTTGAAAGGATTGACCTAGAGGCTTGAAATTTTCTACACACGTAGGCCCTATAGAGAGGACGGAGCGAAAAATATAGCGAATCCTCTAGGGTGGACCAAACCATGTGTTTGTGTGGTTTCCCCAACTGACTTCCTTTCATGTCTATGGAGTTTTGATTGCGTATGAGCAATATGTGACGTCGGCGTTTGATTAGTTGACGTCAGAATTTAAAGAACTCTATTTGAAGTTTAGCGAATCCTCCCGCTACTGTTCGTAACATTTTGATGCTATAACTTTTGAAAGGATTGACCTAGAGGCTTGAAATTTTCTACACACGTAGGCCCTATACAGAGGACGGTGCGAAATATGTATATCGCGAATCTTCTTGGGTAGCCCGGAGCTCCTCAGGGACCACTTGTATGAATTTCATGGTTCCTTTTTTATCTTTTGAACAAAGAGGGCAAAAATCCTGAAATTTCGTAAATTTGTAGTGCGGTTCTAAAAAAATAAAACCAATATACAAGAAAAGTGATATAAGCCTCTAGGGCCCCGCCGGAGGTCCCGAGGCCCCAAACACAATTGAAGCTATAACATTTAAACGGAACGACCTAGGAACCTGAAATTTTGTATATTTGTAGTGTGGTACTACTAAAAAAATATAGCAAATATACAAGAAATGTGATGTAGGCATATGGGGCCCGTCAGAAGACCCCGAGGCCTCAAATACAAATCAAGTTATAACTTTTGAACGGAAAGGTCTAGAAACCTGAAATTTTGTATATTTTTAGTTTGGTACTAAAAATATAGCCAATATAGTAGGGCCATGGGACTCGAGGCACCAAATACAATTGAAGCCATAACATTTGAACGGAAAGGCCTAGGAACCTGAAATTTTGTATATTCATAGTGTGTTACTAAAAAAATATTGCAAATATACAAAAAAAAGTAATATAGGCCCCAGCAGAACCCTACAGGCCCCAAACACAAGCTAAGCTACAATTTTTAAACGAAAAGGTCTAGAAATCTGAAATTTTGTTTACTTATAGAAAATTACTTTAAAATTTAGCTGATATACTCTAAAAACTGGTATAAGGCTCTTGGGTCTCGACAGGGGCCCTGAGCCCTCAGTCACAAATCAAGCTAAAACTTTTGAACCGGAAGTCTAGAAATCTGAATTCTTATATATTTATGGTGTGTTACTTAAAAATTTAGTTCTTATACACTAAAACTTATATAGTCCTCTGGGGCCCTGGTAGGGGCCCTAAACCAAACAGAGCTATAATGTTTGAACGAAAAGGCTTAGAAATCTGAAAATTTGTTTACTTATAGTAAATTACTAAAAAATTTAGCTAATATAACGAAAAACTGGTATAAGGCTCTTAGTTCTCCACAGGGGCTCTGAAGCTCAAATCACAAATAGGCTCTAACATTTGAATAATAAAAAGGCCTAAGAACATGAAGTTTTATATTTTTACAGTGCGTTACTTAAAAATTATAGACAATATACAAGGAGGCTGGTATAGGCCTCGGGGCCCCTGGCGGACTCAAATACAATTGAAGCTATAAATTTTGAACGGAAAGGCCTACGGTCCTGAAATTTTCTTTAATCATAGTGTGGTATTTAAAAATTTAGCTAATCTATATTAAAAATTCTATAAGTCTCTTGGCAGGGCCTTGCGGCCTCATTCTCAAATCAAGCTATAAATTTAAAACCAGAAATCCAGAAACCTGAAATGTTTTATATTTATAATGTGTTGCTTAAAATTTTAGCTATTACACACTAAAATTGATATAGTCCTCTGAGGCCTCGGCAGGGGCCGCGAGGTTCCAAATACAAATCTGTTACGAAAAGGCTTAAGAACCTGAAATTTTGTATTTGTGTCCCTCCACTTATTATAGTCAAGAGCCGCTTGTGCTCGTAGCATTTCTTGCTAAAACCCTTTTATCGTTGGATAACGATGCTTAACTAATTTTTCATTCTTAAAAATTAAACAATTTGACTGCGGTAGGTTAATTATTTTACTACCGGCATATGATTATCTTAATCCTCAATAATGCCACATTTTTTTAAATGAACGATTTAAAAACTTTAATCAGCAAATAATGATAATACCATATTGCATTTTTTTATCTGATCGAACTTACTTGGTGGAGCTACCACAGATCCCATTGGAAGCATATCTCCCTTTTTCTTCATGCAGCAACTGACTTCTGAACCTTTAAAATAATATGGACAACATACGATCCCTTCTGTGCCTGGGCGTGTACAAAATTCTCCTATTTCGCATCCAATTTCCATGCATTTTGAAAGTGGGGGTAATTTGGCCGATTCTTGACAATCTAAATATAAAAACATGATTAGTTCAAAGATATGGGAAATCACACTTGTACATCTAAACAGCACTCGTCCAACTAACAGTCATTTTTGCTTAAAGGTTACATACATAGATTAAAATTTAATGACTATTTGTTTCCTCTATCAATCTTGAAAATATAAACGGGCGACATGGAAATTAGTAGAAGGCATTTAAGCTACAAGGTAGCATCAACGTGTAAACCGTTTTACGCATATATGTCAGGTGGAAATAACGCGTGAGAGGTTAATAGATCTCTCGCTTGAAATTTACAGCCATTAAATTCGGCAGTCACTTTAGAAAAATAGCCTCAGAAATCTACAAATTAATGAGGATACTTTATTTCCACAATTTCAGTGGCTTAAAGTGTTTACGTCAAATGAAGGGAAGATAGAATATCATTTAATATAATTGGTGAATGAACCAAAGTGCCTCAAAGGGCTCCAAGTCTCAATTCACATGCCAAAAACGAAGTGTCAAGAACATACAGAATTGAAAACATAGACACACATTTGTGCTGTTCTATAAACAAAATACTTCCTTTTTTGTGGAATATGGATGACGAACCCTATGATCATTTTATATTCCGATCCATTAGATCTTATTTATACAACTAGAATGAGCTGAAAAATGCAGATCGATGTAGATTTGAAGAGTTTAACTGCCATCGCATTTTATAGATTTGTTGCTAATGGGTCGCTGTCAGCTACAATCTAGCTGATCATATCAACGACAGACATTTTACATTTGCCAATTTAACCTTATAATAAAATAATCCGTCCAAAGTCCAGTTCTTAAGAGGCGGTGCAAATGGAAAAATTCTCATGGTGATAATAGCGAAATGAATAGAAAGTAGACGACGTTTAGAGCCGAAAATCCTAGACGGACAGTGTCATATGTTAATCAAAGACAGGAAGTTAAAAAAAAGTACTAAAGTGCATGAACAGAGATTTCAAGAGGGAACGAATAAGAAAAGTCTCCCGTTGAAAATCCGCGCGAAAAAGCGTGCTCTGTGTTCATTGCTTGTGCGTGGATGTGAGGTAGGGAGTACACCAATGGGCGCGGAGCTTGAGAGATGGCGTGGAGATGGGAGTAAAGATGACGAGTAAAGGAGAGAGAAGTTTTGGAAACGAGCGAGAAAGGTTGGCGTAGGAAATGCTCCTTCTTTAGCCAAACTTTCCGAGAAATTCGAGCTACGAGCTGCTTCGGGGTGGCCAGGTTAGGCGCAATTTTCATATACAAATTGTAAAAGCCTCGCTAAATACTGGTAGTGGCGTGGCTCGCGGGAATCGCGAGGTACGCTCTTCCCAAACTACACAAGGGGAAGGGAGGCAAGGAATGACCTGGAGGCCACGCTCGCCAATTTGTCATAACTAATTCATTTACAAGACTTAAAATTTCATTGCGTTGTTTTTCGAAAAGCAAAGACGAACAAACATTGGTACAGCTGAAGAGGCTAAAGTGTCACAAATTCCCAACCAATTCTTGTGAACGGGCCCTGGGGATTGTGTCACAAACTTTGGAGGAGGGGACGCTAACTACCGTCCAAAGTCCAGTTCATAAGAGCCAGCGCAGGTGGAAAAATTCTCATAGTGAAAATAGCGAAATGAATAAAGAGACGCTCTTCGCAAGTTCCACAAGGGTAGTGAGGCAAGAAATGAACCGACGGCCACGCTCGCCAAACAAGAAGGGCAACAAATTTGTTCATTAGCAACAAATTTAAAAGGCCACTATTTTTCAGAGAAAAGCACGGAGGAAAACTGTATTCCGCCCAATGTTTTGAAAGTGCTTGCGACCAATGGAAGTTTCGTTACAGTCTTCTCGACACGTAGCAGAGACTAGGCGAGCCAAGGACGCTCATGAAAAAATAATTTTTCCGGCCTTGAAGGAGTGCCACCTCGTTTTCTCGATTTCGAAGAGAAAACGAAGTCGTCGATAAGAATTAATAGAAGAGAGGAGCAAGAGAATGGAAACCTGGACCCCGCCGACAAGAGTCGACGATCCCGGAGAGAAACCGAGAAATCAAGCGAAGGAAGGAGGTAAGACGTCAGAAGGGAGAATTTAAAAGTGACGAAAAGCAAGAAGAAGGGGGAGGAAAAAAAAGGTTCGTGGTTAAGATGGAGGAAAAATCAAGCAAGGGAGCGATTTAAGCGGACGGAAAATTCTAGTGGTCTCGTACCGGAGAAATGGCAGAGGACTACAGCCACGAAGACGAGGAGACAAGACGGCCCATCCCGTGCTAATGGGATTGCCTCGGTGGGAGAAGAGGCTTGACGAAATTAGAAAAGAGAAGCGAAGTTTTCCGTCCACGAGTTACACGATTCTTCTACCCGTCCGAGGGAAATGGAGGACGCAGACGAGTAGCGCGGAGAAGCCCACGCAAGCGGAGAATTGGAAGCCGACGTGAGAGTGAGCGACGCCGCAACCCGCCATTCGATATTCGTATGAGACGGAACGCCTCGACGAAACCTCCCGTGCTCAGGCCAGTAACTTTATTGATAAACTTTTACTGGATCCTTTAAATGGAACATTATGCCAAGGCTTAGTGCCGGACTTTGACTCTCCTAACCAGATTTTCCATGCTGACGAGCAGCGAGACGTGAACTGCTCACCGCCCGTCGTCGTCCCGACAGTTGAGAAGGCCTCGCCGTCGGAAGACGAGTTGTCTGAAGCGTTTGCCCAGCTATCGTTGACCGAGCCAGAAGTTGCGCCCCTCATAGCTAATATTGCTCTTACGATTCCGGAGGACCCCCAGGACCAGCGTCCTGCCTGTGTTTTCTCTCGCACAGCCGGTAGCGTCGATGAGGCCTCATTCGGCCTACCGCGCTTGGTAGGCAGCGTATCGGCGTTTGTGCCCTCCTTCGGATCGTCAAACCTAAATAGGTCGCCGTTTTCCCTTACAACGGTTGCCGCATATTACTCTACTTCTTATACTTGGAACCATAGCGAGCTCCTGCCTTCATTCTTACCTAGACGTACTTGCCCGTCGTCAAAGGAAACTGACTGAAGAGCCACCCGCCCGGCCATTACTGAAGGTTGATGATGCTACTCCACTTCCCTTTCCACTCTGTCGATTCAACTCAACGCCTCAAAGTCGACTAATGTAATGGCAACCATCGTATCATGTAGCCATTTTGTCTTAACCCTGAATTGAGAAGTTAAACTGATTAAGATCATAACTGCATTAATTTTATGAGCTTAACTCGAAATAATTATTATTCATAATCAAATCTTTCATTTTATTCTTTCAAGTGTAATGAATAAAAATGTTTGAACCTATTTTGCGTCTACCGTTCTCTCTCCTGCTTCACAACTAAGAACTCTGCTAAGCTATTAAATCAATTAACTTTAAGTTTAAATTAAAAAGTTGTGACAAGGAGTCACGCGCCTAGCTGAATTCCAGACGCAGACGTATAGGATTCCGCAGCATCGTGAGAAGGAAACACTTGGGTCTTTTCAGGTGGTTAGCGATAGTCGTAGGAAATTACTCCGCCAAAGCAGTGTAGGCGCGCGGCTTACTGGTGGGCAACGGGTAGCGCGCTCCAAGGTTGAGTCTCGACTAGAAGATAGTAAGGAAACGTCTTTATTCCATTTATTATGCTTAGGTTAGATTTAAACTGTTGTTTCATGTATGCTCTAAGCGTGGTGTTAATCTGTTGCTTCTATTTAAGACAGAACTACAAGGAGCCACGTTGCTGCCCGAATCAACGCAACAGTTCTGGGTTCCAGTAATCCTCCCATAGAAAAGGATTGCGAGACACTCCTTTTCTAAGTGTCGAAGATCAATTTGTCATATCTAATTCATTTAATAGACTTACATTTCACTTTAGCATAAAATTGTGTATGTTAAACGTTGAGAAGCTATCAGTTGAGAAGTATTTATTTTATGGTTTGGATTTTGCTGAGTTTGCTCGCTAGCATTTTGTAGCCAGTGAAGTTTTCCATTAAAATTAAGTTACATTTTTAATCCCGATCTATGCCAATCTTATTTACACCCTCACTCATTAAAATCACGTTATACAGCTGCCTCATTCGATTGTGGAGGTTCCGTGACCGAAGGAGAAAGATCCGTCAAAGGCTGAAAATAGAAGCTGATTCTCCAAAGAAAAGGAGAGAATAATCTGTCTACACAAAATAGATAAATTTGAATAAATAGAGTTCATGTCCCCACTGTTTGTTCAAGGATTGTTCCTTTTTGAGAAAGCTTAGAAGACGACTCGGAGACTGAGATTAGATTATGGCCGTTTTTCAAGGAGCAAGATGGCTGGATCATGCTTTCGATCTACCTGTCCAGATGCCTTTATGATCTTTCCACCTGAGGCGAGACCTTTGCCCACTATATACGGGATTTTCCTCTCGAGATTTTACATAATTTTTTGCGTATGAGATCTAGCTATCTTTGAAACTCCCTTTCAAATATTTTTCAAACTCCCTTTCGTTCAGGACTCATTTGATTATGACCCTGTTTGTGACACATTGCCAGTAACACAAAGCAACAAAAAAATTCTCTTTCCTAATTCTAAATAGTCAAATCTCACTAATTTTGGGACGAGAAAAACGAATTTTTTATTGGCTCTTGTTTTCAAGATACAGAACAGCCACTGGAGACATCAATTTAAAGTTAAATTGAAAAAGAAAAAAGAATCCTGTATAAACATAATAATATAATACAATACCTCATATTTCATTAAACATCGTGTTTTCACCGTGCTCATCGCTTATAGCTCCACAGTTTTCAGGGAAAAATCAAGTTGGGAGTGGAGGAAATGAATTTTTAGAGACATATTGCATCCAACGTCGCGGTGCTTTTGTAGGGGTTCTTTCACCAACTGTTGGTAGTTGTCTTTTCTGTTGACTAGAAATTTTCGTACCACACCTTTAGAGGCTTCCAAAAATCAGCCATAGTGAAATTTTATAACCCAAGCACGTTCTGTTTCTTGCTTCATATGTTGTGTGAAGTGCCATTTGTGTTCCAGCACGACAAAGCTAATCTGAAAATTTTATGGTGATTTTCGTGTTTAGCGAGACAAAATGCTTCGGAAATAGCTATTATTAAGCCCGAAACATTAAGCCCGAGCAATTATCAAGGAAGGTGTGAAAAATTCTACACCATGCAGGAAATAGACTGACTGCTCAATTGAAAGTAGACAACTGCTGGTAGTGGAACAACCTATGCAAATTCGGGTAATAATTTGAATATATTCGTTATAAAACAGCAAGATCATGTGTAGTTAGAATCATTTGGGGTCTTAACAAGTGCTGAGGTATAATGCCACCATCAAAGCAGCTGAGCGATTTTCAACTTGAGTAGTCATAGGGTGCCACATCAGTGGCCAGAGTGTGCGAGTCGTAGGAGCGACACTGAACCTGCCATAGTCGACTGTGGGTGCTATTATCACGAAGCGGAAATGTGAAGGATTGGAAACATGGCGTCATGGAGGTGGCCGATCCCGCATGCTGACTGATAGAGACTGGAGGGCCCTGAAGCGGTAGGTACGGCAGAACAACTATCAGCACCATAATGATTCGTCGGGAGCTCCATGCCTTAGGGAACACCGGTCGGGCTGCTACCCACAAGCCTAGCATCACCCCCGTAAACGTCCAACGCCGTGTGACCTGGTGTAAAGAGCGATGGTCTTGGTCGATTGGAAGAGCATCATGTGGAGCAACGAATTACACTCCACACTCTATTGATCGGATGGGTGCACCTGGATATAGCGTTTGGCAGGGGAGCAGCTGCTATTAGGTCGTTGCATATAAAATGTCGGATTGCAGAGGTCATCTTTAATGGCCCTCTAGAAAGGACATCTTCACATGTGCTATTCAAAATAACCCCTATTGCGATCCAAACATTGTTGCCAACGATTTGGCAGCTTCTCGACCCTCTCCTATAGAATCCAAGGTCACGGGACTCAATAAACTCACAGAAAGCGTTTTCGACGTCTCCTTGGGTTAGGAACGTTTTCCTCCGGATAAAAAGGTCCAAATCTGGAAAAGATGGTAGTCGGTAGGGGAGAGGTCCGCAGAGTACGGGGGGGGGGGGGGGTGGAAGCACCGCGTAGCCCAGGGCCTGTAGCACCTGCACGGTCGTTCGTGCAACGTGCGGACGCGCGTTGTCATGCCGCAGAAGGACAACACAAGTGCAGGTTGTTGCTGACACAGTTTTGTGTGCATACGATGCAGTTCACGACAGTAGGTCGTAGCGCTGATCGTCTCCCTCCGCTGTAGGAAGCTGTAATGCTCTACACCACGGGTGTTCCACAAAACTGTAACCATGAGCTTCCTGGGGTGCAACGGGGGTTTAGGGAAGTGTCGCGGGGGTTCATCAGCATCCAGCCACTGTGCTGACCATTTCCTATTGTCATATAGGAGCCACTTCTCGTCCAGGTGACAATGTGATCAAGAATCCCCGCTTCTTCATGGCGCAAAAGCATTTCCGTACACACCTCCAACCGAAGCTCTTTTTTGGTTTTTCCGTAAGTTCATGTGGGACCCATTTGTCCGGCTATTTCACCTTGCCGATGGTCCTAAGGTGTCTACTGACAGTCGACGCTGATACAGCATGATCCTCTTCAAGGTCCCGAACAGTTTTTGACGGGTCCTCTTCCACAGATCGCTTCATATCAGCGTCATTCAACACGTTGGGCGGTCCGCCGCATGGCTCATTTGCCAGGTCGGTCACTCCCGCCCGCAATTTTCGGAACCAACGTTGGACAGTACGTTCGTTTATGGTGCCTACACTGAATAGTGGCGTTGGATTCAGGCACCATAAATGGTGTTTCGAGAGGCGTTGGATGCAGGTGTTTCGAGAGGTGTTTCGAGAGGCGTTTCGAGAGGCGTTGGATGCAGTGTGATTCAACCTGAACTCGCAATGCATTATTCGTATGAGTCATGACTATCTTCGCTTGGCTTCAAACGCTATTAACTATCATCGCAGACATGAAAATTTCAGGCAGCTGGTCGCTGATAGGTTTATCTCTGGGAATGTACCACTTGTTATGGGCACTTGCTACTAAACGTAGAAACCGTGCTGAAGCGCGGAACCCACCTCGAAATCCGACATTTGATATGCAACGACCTGATACCTGTGTGTGTTTTCCCAAAAGTGAAGTTTGAGGTAGATGTGTGATAGTGTGGTCGCGCTTTTCCTGGTTTGGACTTGGTCTGCTGGTTGTGATCGAGGAGAATATGTCATTCACACAGTATCTGGATGTTTTAGACAATTCCATGCTTCCTATGTTGTGGCAGCATTCGGTGAAAGGCCATTTGTATTCCAGCAAGACAATGCGCCATACGATAAGGTCCGTGCTGTCAGCGTCTGGCTTCTATAGAATAATGTTCAGGAATTTCAGTGACTCGCCCAGAGTCTAGACCTCAACCCTGATGAACATCTTTGGGATGGGTTGGAGCGTCGAATTCGTGCGCGTCCGATGTGACTGGAAACGCGCATCCAACTTGTGCAGCGTTTGAATGAGGAGTGGGCAAAAATACCGGTCGCTTGCTGTCAGAAACTGGTGGGGAGAATTGCAGGCGTGTAGACGCAGTGCTTAAGGCAAAAGGCCACAGTACGCGCTATTAGACACGCTGTTAATAAAGAGTCTGTTCCATACAACAGCTGTCCATTTTCAATTGAGCACTCAGTTTAGGTTGGTTGGTTAGTTTGTTTGGTATTAACGTCCTTTTCAACTGCCATGGTCATTTCACGATGGCGTTATAGGGGCCGCAAATTTTGCCTCGCAAGGGTTCTTTAACGTGCAGCCGGCAAACGACTACACGGGACCAACGGCTTTACTTTCCCTTCCGAAGGAAGTGCGTGGTCTCAGGATTTTCCCCCTGAAAAAATCCTCGTCGTCCTCGGTCGGGGTCGAACCCACGTCCTCGGGCATCAGAGGCGATCACGCAACCACTGAGCCACCGAGGCCGATGCAGTCCGTGTAGATCGAAGCCATCAATCATCTAGAATTTCTACAACCTATATTTGTGTCTAAACAATAAAAAATTGTTTTAATTGATTTCACAGTCTCTGAAATATTCAATGTGGAAAAAACTCTGAATTATTCAATATATATAATACAGTAAACTCCCGATTATCCGCGGAATTGGGTGGCACGGGTACCGCGGATAGGGAAATTCGCGGATAACCCGCAAAAAGGCTAAAAATGAGGGGCAAGTAATATAAAAATTGTTTTAGCTTAACAGCTTGATTGTATTGTACATGAAAGTAATACAAATCGTGAAAATATGTACAGTACATTAAAAATTATTTCTATTTTATGTACTAAAGAACATAAAACAATAAACAAAATATAGTAGTATAGTAGTTTTATTGAGGTTTTTTTTTTTCGGGACGCCCGCGGATAATCCGCAACGCGAATAATCCGCTCGCGGATAATCGGGAGTTTACTGTAATTAAATACTAGAGATGAATCTCCAAACACATTAAGACACATTTGGGACAAATTGGTCCACATATCATAAAATTTTATTCATAATGAAATTTTTCAAAAAATTCAAAGACGTTATGACTTATTTGTAACAATAATTTTATAATTCAAATTTAGAAATACAAATTATTATAAATGTAGTTAAATAATATGAACAACTACATTTATAACATGATTCTACGGTCTGTGACTGAATACAATTCTACTGAAACATTTACATTTTGATGAGGGATATTGATGAGGCTGTAAACAGAGTTTCTCAACTCTCAAACCATCTACTAAGTATTTTTTTAATATAGATAGAAATAATTCAATACTCATAGCCTTTTTTTGATATTCTAAAATGTCAAGGATGCAATGTCGAATTTTCCTGGCCAAACCTAATTGGACACAAAATTCCAGAACGAGCATTTTAAAGATGTCTCTTCGTTTTTCCAAAGTGAATATTTACTGTATTAATTTTAAGAATTTTTCAAGTTAACATGCTTATATTCAAATACAGATATTGCAAAATTTCATCAAACAAACAGCCCGAGCAACGCCGGTCATATCAAATAATATACGATATTTAAAGCTACTTAGAATCAGCAAATTATACTTACGCCTGTAGTGAGGCCCATAGTGTGTTCGTTTCTTCCGGAATCTAAGACAGCAAGTGACAGAAAATAATTCTTGCCCGTACTGACAACAGTCCTGATCAGGTGAATCAAAGTCGCGGCAAGAGGAGCCTGGGACACATCCTGCATTCAGACAGTCGTATTTACTACTTTCATCGCGAAGAATGCAGCGAGTTGGTTGTCCATCAGAGCCATCTAGAATGTTTTTTATTTAAAAAGAATAGAATATTTACTTAGAAATGCTATAATAAAAGTAATAAAAACGGAATAATTTAATTCTGAATATATTGTATGGGTCCAATTGAAGCAGTAGAGAACCCCTGTCAGCCATTAATCAGAATTCAGATAAAATGTTTAAGATAAGAAAACTGTAAATTTGTTTAAAACTAGGTCGGCATTCGATGGTTATAATGGAACGAAGCGTTTTCTTGAGAATTTTCTACATAAAAGCATTAATAAACTAATTTATACATCTAATGCATCAATTCTAATGATTAGTATACTCTAGCCAACATAAAGGTATTTCCAGGTGAAACCGCCTGGGGTTAATTTGATCACCCTTGACGCTCTGTGCAGAGTTTTAGATCTCTATGTGCTGTCCATATCTAAATTGGACGTTTAATCCTGAGCTGACCTCCATAACTGATCAGTTGTTATAATCAGCTTAACTCTCGTCGCTTACGGCCCCAGCATTTGTTGTTGTTGAATTGCAAAAGCTTTTCCAGTGTAAAACCGAGATCCTTCTAACGTCCTGGTCCTAGAGAAAGCAACATAGGTCAAGCCGAAAGCCAACTCTGCATCACCAACATCGATCTAAAAAGACGCCTTGTGCCTCATGAATTCTGATGGCATACGCCAACTGGAGTGATCAGTCCAATGTTGAATTCGGACACCTGTGAAAAATACATGACCATGACCCAATCGCCAAATATAATGCTGTCCAACAATCTTCGAAAATAGCTTGGTATTCCGCACGGAAGACAGTCGTTGAACATATCATCAAAATTCTAAGACTGTGGCGCTCCCTTTGTGGCATATTTTGAGAGACATTTGATGATTTCGTTTTAATAGACTTATCTTCAAATGATCAAAGACGATTTTCCCTCTGACTTGAAGATGATGGTCCATGCTTTCCTTACAAACAGATACACTGTATTATCAACCTAAGTTTGGTGACGGATATTCCACACCACGATTTGTGAAATGGTGTACCACGGCTCTGTGCTCGGGCCTCAGGTATTTTGTGCATGATTTACCGAAGCCGTACTAGTGCAAATTATATATTTATGCTGATGATAATGCTGTTATGACATGGGCGCGTAACCCAGCCTAAGTTAGAACCCGTCTACAGCAGGCCGTATAAATTTTGCAGGTTATTTTAATCTATGGAGGGTCAGGTGAATGCAGACAAGTGCTATTGCTTTTACTTGAGCAAGAAACAAAAACGTCCCCCGAACTCGCTCGTTTTATAAGGCAAGAAGATAGACTGTATAGACGACTATAAATACTTCGACATGATGAAAATAGAAAGCTTTGCTGGAATCATCATGTGACGTATGCACTGAACAAATCCAAAAAACGCTAAATATAGCATCACTGCCCCCAGGGGCTGCAACAGTGCCCTACGTGTCGACAAGAAGCTAATCCTACTTTACGGCATACTGTGCTTTTGGACGACGATCTGCAAAAGTAGATGGAATGAACTTCATTCATGTCATAATGTTACAACAAGGACTATTAGTCAATTCAAAATGACGCACATAGAGGAATTCGTCCACGGTGTCCTGTGAATATGATTCAGAAAATGAAGACTCGTATAATCGATTTGGTGGTAGGAATTCTAAGTCATTCGCTAGACTAAAAACGGCACACGAAGTTTTTATAAGAATTTCAAGTACATTTACAATGTATCATACATAGGCTACTGTAACTTGTGATATCCTTCCACCCTCTGTTTCTGTATATTTTGTAGTTTTCTCTTTTTTTGGTTTCTGTTTTGATTTGTGACTGACAATTGTCAATCTTATTTTTCCTTTCGTATATCTGAATAAAAATTTATAAGTGGCTTTTAAGTGTTTTTTTGTACGCTTTAAAGCTATTAACATTATCATCTATGGGGACACTCTCATCAAACAACAATTTATTTCTCATTAACGAAAACGTAGCGCCAAAAACGCCGTTAGACAACCACCGCATGAATAAAATAGTAATTATAATATTGTGGACGATTTTGATTATATCCGCTTATCATTGTATTTCCTGCGATATTGTTGAGATAGAGTGAGTTTAGTGGGAGCAATGCTTACATACCACCCAAATAATTGTACACTCCAATATTCGATTGCCGATTGATCGTCAATTTTTATGTTCTAGCTGAAAGATACACTTGTTGGAAGAAGTGTATATTTAAACATTAAAAAATTTCAGTTGCAATCAAGAGGTTTAGTTCATTTTATTTTTATTGGTCAGCCACTAACTAACATAAGTACTGGGCCTATGTTTTTGCCCATCCAACTGAAAAATGTTTTTTCAATGAAATCGATTTAAAAGCTCAAAAGTCGCGAAGATGTTCGTGACTAAATGTGCAGGTAATATCTCTGAAACGGCAAGAAGAAGAACTATACCGGGTGTTCAATTTATCTGAAGACATTGAAATATCTCGAGAACCACACATCGGATCAAAAAAAGTGTGGAATGAAAAATGTTCGTCTCGAAGGGGGACATCTAATGATACCAA
>JAHWFO010020658.1:96059-120260 GCA_023313115.1 Rhysida immarginata
CATACTTTTTTTGATCCGATGTGTGGTTCTCGAGATATTTCAATGTCTTCAGATAAATTGAACACCCGGTATAGTAATAATATGCACTTAGGTTTCATGTATACTGTCCCTTGACAGAGTAACGTACTTTTTATGAGAACTAGTTAAACCGTTTAAGAAATAAGAAATGGCCGCAGTAGTCATACAAGCGTATAAAAGTAAAACAATTCGACATATATCGACTCGTCTTTTTGGGACAAATAATTCTTTGATATAAATTCATGGAATATGAAATTCTATTTGGTAGCATACGGAGGTAAATATTTTTTATTAAATTATTGGAAATTTATCAATATTCATCGAAATAACAAGCTAAGAATTAATCTCTATTAAATCTTCATATAGTGAAATTGGGAATCCAAATTTGCAAGAATATTTATTGTACGTTAAATTGGGAAGGACAATTTATTGTACGTTAAAATCATCAGTCATTAAGGACAAGACTGGAAAGCTTTTAACAAACGAAAAAGAAATCAGCAGGAGATGGCGTGAGTACCTTGAAGAATTGTATGATGACCAGCACCGCAATCCTGGCCCAGCTTTACCACTAGCTCACAGAAACAAGTTTATAAATGGATTGCTAGAAGATGAAATAAGGCATATCCTAAGATCGCTCCCTAATAACAAAGCTCCAGTTGTTGACAACATCAGGGCAGAGAATCTCAAGGCTCTCCAAGGTGAGCCAGAAAGGAGGCTGATTAGGGTATTTCAGTTAATGTATAAACAAGGAATAATGCCTGAAGAATTCTGTAAGACACGCTGTCTATTCCTGCCAAAAAAAGAGTCCTATCCATGGTGTCACATCCGTCCGCAGTGATTCTCAAAGGAATAGCAAATTGAGTGCAACAAAAACTCATAAAAGAGTTAAGTGAACAACAGAACGGTTTCGTACCAGAAAAAGGTACAGTTAACGCAGTTTTTGAGATGCGACTCATCGTAGAAAAATGCATTGACATAAATCAACCACTATATATTTGCTTTGTTGACTTTCGCAAGGCGTTTGATAGTGTTAAGCACGACATTTTGGTACAAGTCCTTGATAATACCGAAATAGACAGCAGCGAACTTGAACTTATCATGGAACTATGCTGGCAACAAACTGGAGTTATTGAATCGGCTTCAGGAGTTCGTCTTGAACTCACAATTAAGCAAGGTGTACGCCAGGGTTGCATATTGTCGGCCTTGCTGTATAATGTGTACAGTGAAGCGGTATTTCGAATTACTGACAAACAGAAGGCAGGTATACGAAGGTGAACAATATAAGGTACGCTGATGACAGCTGTACTTGCAGGCTCTAAACGTGGCCTGCAAAAACTCATTGAAGCGTTGATGAAAGGTAAAAAATTTGGTCTGGAAGTTAATACAGCAAAGACCAAATGGATAAGAGTGTCGCGTACAGGTGAGGATGAACTAACAGATATTAAGATAAACGACGCCGTTAATACTTACCTAGGCATCCAGATTACGGACGATGGTAAAATAAAACGGAAATATCAAGATTGATCGCCAGGGCTAAACAAGCGTTTTGGAATAATAAAATGATTATAAGACGTACAACAAGGACTGCAACTAAGTGTCGGCTGATTCAAACCTTAATATGGCCAGTCTTCACATATGGCTGCGAGGCATGGACGTTAACAAAGGCCCACATTCAGAAGATCCAGGCGCTAGAAATGTATTTTTATCGTCATGTCCTTAAAATTTCTTGGATGGACCTCGTGTCGAATTTGGAAGTCTTAAAAGATTGGGAACAGAACGCAAGTTGCTTTTGAGCATAAAAAGACGGAAGCTGGCTTTCGGGGGACACGTTTTACGGGGCTCGGCAGGCTTGACAGTACTGACAGTACTGGAAGGTAGGATTGAGGGCAAGCGACGGCGTGGAAGAAGGCAAAGAGATTACATCGCAGATATAAAAGAGTGGAAGAACCGTTCGCAATATGCCTCCGTGAAGAGATTGGCACAAAATAGAACTGAATGGCGCAATCATATAGCCACCCTCACCTGAGGAAGGAACTATTGTATTGTATTGTATTGTATTGTATTGTATAAATTGGGAAGACTGTGCAAATCGTCTATTCCACCAATTCAATATTCCGTGTATTGATTTCTTTACCAGTAGTTCGCTTACTGCAGCTCTTCCAGACAACAATGATGATTTTTAGAACATGTTAACTAGGCAATGCCTGAATACTCCATAGCAGCCAAGTTTCCGCAAAGTTCACCACCATTCAATCGATAGTTAACAATGATTCTTGTTTTAAACTTAGTTTGCTCATAAAAGGTAAGAACGCTATCCATAATTGTGCCAGCTAGGAACAATAGCCAATTGTTCCTTTTGGTGGTTACAATCTTTTGAATAGATAGAGTACACTCTTATCCGGACACCCCTCCGAAGAAGTAAATCTCGCTGTTCACGCAGTCTGAAACATTATGGAACGAAATAAAAGTGCTGGAGGAGGATTGGGAGATCATATACTTGCGTTAGGCAGACAATGAGTAAGTCGGTAATGTTTAGTGATTTCGAAAGTGGCATGATCATCGGAATCCAGCATCGTGGAAAACTGGCTCGTGAAATATCCGCCTTCCTATAGGTACCTAAATCAACTGTAAGTGATGTTATCGTAAAATGGAAATGTCGAGGAAGTGAAAGTGCAGCAGGAAAAGTGGTAGGCCCAAGAAACTTGCTGATCGCAGCCGCTAAATCCTGAAGAGGACAGTAAAGGAAAACCGCATGTCCCTGATGGCAGTCATTACCATGAGTTTCAAAATGCGTCAAGCGTCGTAACTGTTCGTCGTGGGCTAAGAAACAAGGGTTTCCACAGCTGTGCGTCCTCTCAAAAGCCGAACATCGACGCTATTTGGCTGTGAAACAGTGGAAACATGTGCTTGGAGTAATGGATCTCACTTGACGATCTGTCAGTCCGATAAACGCATCTGGGTTTGACGGATGCTTGTCGAACGCTTATTTCCGACTGTACTGTGACAACTGTCAAGTTCGTTAACGAAGGTCTAATGGTTTGAGGGTGTTTTTCGTGGTTCGGCCTGGGTCCTTTAGTTCCTGTGGCTGAAAAAATTAAAACTGCTATGCATCTTGACATTCTGGAATGCGTTGAACTCCTAAGCTATGGCAATATTTCGGCGAAGGACCGTTTGTTCTAATAGGACAACTATTCAGTCCACACATCAAAGCTTGTGCCGCCAAGATTGAACGACATGAATGTTCAAAAATCGACTGGCCTTCAGACTTCTCTTGAACACCTTTGAACACAGATTACGTGTCCAGCCCATCTTCCAGAGCCGGACTCAATGGACGTGTCCTGTGACGATCTATCAAAACTGGTGGGAAGTCTTTCCGACGTTTGCAGGCTGTAACTGATGCTGAGATCCTATTAATATGTGCCTCAGGACCTCCAAATTTACAATATGGAGTGTGCGGATACTTTTGACCACAAACTATATTATAACTGCATTATTTGGCACTACATTACTCTTTAGTTTTATTTAAAGTCACCGAAAAAGGAATGTTTACAGGAAAGTATGCTGAAATAGTATACTAAATACTTAATGGTATAATCTAAAACTGTTGGTATTACAAATTTATATTATTTACCTTTTATATTAGCCTGGTCGTATGGAACGCCCAAACAACAGTTGATACCATAGCCTCTGAACATGTGGCTACAACAGTGTCTGTGACTTATTGCCGGATGTTTGCATGGCTCCCCATTTTCACAGTTTATTTGCATGCAATGATATCTTTCGGGAAATTCTAGCGAAGGACACATACTGCCTAAATAAAAAGAGAAATTTTCTTTCTTTTAGAAAGAACATATAATTCAAATATAAGATTAAAATGAATAATTCGTATTTATATGTATTTTTTTATATTTACAGTTCCATTATAAAAAAATAACCTTAACACATTTTCTTCACCTTAAATATATTGCTCGAAAAGGAAATTGCGTATTTCAGAACAATTTAATGATGAAAAGGAAATTCGTATTATTTTTATTAGGCAATGTCTCAATGTAATTGTTTACATGAAGCTTATAACTTATACTCCCAGACAGTAATCACTGCGAATGATTTTCACAGCTTTGAACGCGTTTATTTGTTTTCGAAATCTCCTACCACACTTGGGCATCTACTGTTGACGAATCTAACGTCCTTTTACTCAACACAATTTTAAAGGGTAGCTCTACGGTCACATACAACTTTATTCAAATCGAAAAATTAATAACATAGTGGCATATTATTTTTTTTTAATTCGATCCCTAAATGTATATAATAAACCGCAAATTCCGATTTCCAATTTCGGGGTGTCCATCTTGGTGACGACAACAGAGGTATGGTTTTGCTTCACAGCGTAATCTTCTATCTATATATATAAAAAAGGATGTTTGTTTGTTTGTTTGTGGGTTTGTTTGTGGGTTTGTTTGGGGGTTTGTTTGTTTTTTATAAAAATCTACAGTTTTATTCCGATCTTGATAAAATTTCGCATACATGACCTTCAAAGCATGAGGAAGGTCACTGTCTACCTCAGAGTTCGAAAAATAATAATTATTGATAAAAAATCGATATTCATGGTTATGGCAGGGTATATTAATGAGAAATATCTCATGACCAACAATGCAAGACAAAGTTTTTGCAACAATAGATATCAACAATGGTATCAACACGCAATTCACAAACACTCTGCACGGACCAACAATATATATCTCATGACCAACAATAAAAGGAAAAGTTTGTGCAACAACAGGTATCAACAATGGTGTCAACATGCAATTCACCCTACGCTCGGACCAGCAATAGATATCTTATGACCAACAATGCAAGGCAAAGTTTGTGCAACAATAAGCCCGTCGTGTTCGCATCAACAATGGTATCAATGCGCAATTCACCAATAACAATGAGCACAAAATAATGCAATGATATAAAGTTCATTTCAAATAATTATAACAATGAACATATAATGATGATGCAATGACAGAGCATTCGTTTCCAAGAATTATTAACAATAAACAGGAAATGGATATAATAGACGATATAGATAGGGCAGTCTCTCTCGATGAGGCAAAGGAGATTCACGTGTCTTCCTTCAGCTCCTAACAAGTGTTCAGACGACTGGGAAAACTGTGTGGGGTTCTTTGTGTGTGTGTGTGTGTGTGTGTGTGTGTGTGTGTGTGTGTGTGTGTGCATGTGTATGTGTTTGTGTGTTTGGCACGTTTGAGCAGTGCATAACCTATTACAGTTTAATTCCAAAAAAATACATCAACTCGAATCATCAAACCAAAAAGCATACGATTTATCTGTGTTGTGCTATTTAATAATCGTTTGAAGGAACCATATTAATTCATACCTATTTTAATGCCACCAAAGAAAAGAAAGAGCATTGGTCAGAGAAACCCTACAGCTAAGAGACAAAAAAACTATCCGGGCGTCAGAGACACCTGAACAGCGGGAGCTTCGTCTGCACCAGAAGCGTATGCAAGCTTCCACGTCAGATGTTTATTTGTGGGTTTGTTTTTTATACAAATCTAGAGTTTTATTCCAATCTTGATGAAATTTTGCATACTTGACCTTCAAAGCATGAGGAAGGTCACTGTCTACCTCAGATTTCTGAAAAATAATAATTATCGATAAAAAATTATACCTCATAGTTATGGCAGGGCAAATTAATGAGAAATATCTCATGACCAACAATACAATGCAACGTTTGTGCAACAATATTTACCAACAATGGTATCAACACGCAATTCACAAACACACTGCACGAACCAACAATATATATCTCATGACCAATAATGCAAGGAAAAGTTTGAGAAACAATAGGTATCAACAATGGTGTCAACACGCAATGCACCAACACTATGCAAAGATCAACAATATATATCTCATGGCCAACAATGATTGGAGCAATTATTATGCTGTTATGAAATCTTAACACCAAAAGGGGTTTTTGTAATGGTACAAGACTAGAGGTTCTCCTCATAATAAAAAATAATATCATAATAGCTAAGTCTTTGACTGGCTCCTCTAAAGGTGAAATACATGTCATTCCAAGAATTGATTTGGCTCCATCTCAAACAAGGTTGCCGTTTCAAATGAGACGTAGACAATTTCCTGTAAAACTTGCCTTTGCTATTTCCATCAATAAGTCTCAGGGCCAAACGCTTAAGCGTGTTGGCATTTTTTTAACTGAGCCTGCATTTGGACACGGTCAACTTTATGTTGCCTGTTCAAGAGTTCGTGAAAGAACGGACGTAAAATTAAAAAAAATTGATGGCCTCTGCAAGGCAACCTTAAATATGATGGAAAGATCTACACAAGAAATGTTGTGTACAAAGAGATCTTTGACATGTGAATTTATAATATCTAGAACAGCGGTCATTTCGTATGACCGCCGGGCTTTCTAGTTATTAATAATGAGCATAAAATGTTGATGCAGTGACAGAACATCAAGGGCAAGAAAAACTTGAGTCTAAAGTATCTGGTGATGCTCCGAAGTGGTGAGGAAAGTCAAGAAGAATTACATAAAGTCCCGGTATATCACCTAGAATTACTGTTTTTCGTATTTTTCGAAGAAAGGATAGCCCCTTCGCTCTGTGTTGTTTTGATTCAGTTATTATTTAAACAATTGGGAGTTATAATTTAACTTTTTGAGGCTGTTCAGTTTACCTACAGTTGTAATTAACCCGGGCAACACCGGGTACCACTGCTAGTCTTCTTCTATATATATAAAGAAGGATGTTTGTGGATGGGTTTGTTTGTGCGTTTGTCTTTCCATATATATAAAGAAGGATGTTTGTTTGTTTGTTTGTTTTTTATACAAATCTACAGTTTTATTCCGATCTTGATAAAATTTCGCATACATGATCTTCAAAGCATGAGGAAAATCACTGTCTACCTCAGATTTCGAAAAAATAATAATTATTGATAAAAAATCGATATTCATGGTTATGGCAGGGCATATTAATGCGAAATATCTCATGACCAACAATGCAAGACAAATTTTTTTCAACAATAAGTATCAACAATGGTATCAACACGCAATTCAGAAACCTTCTGCACGGACTAAAAATATATATATCATGACCAACAATGCAAATAAAAGTTTGTGCAACAATAGGCATCAACAATGCCGTCAACACGCAATGCACCGACACTATGCAAGGATCAACAATATATGTCTCATGACCAAGAATGCAAGGCAAAGTTTGTGCAATATAAAATTCAATGCATAGAATTCCTATTATTCAGGCTTTTCTTAGAAAACAGAATTCTTAGTACTTAACAATTTCTTGAAAATCTTTAAAAATGATCAGTAACTGGAGATAATGAGTTAGCAGACTATTGAGAAAGAGTGAAAGACGATAAAGGAAGCACTACTTTAGCTCCGTGCTGTATTGAGCAAATGGTAAGCAAGTAAATAGAAGAATCGGCGACCGCTAGACTACACAAAGTGATGAATGGCCAATTTTTGCTTCAAGACATCGAAAGAAGAAAGGAAATTGCAACAACATCAAGTGTACTTCTAAAGTAAGATTACGTGAGTAAAAAATTATTTAGACTACAAGGCATCCTTGGAGAAGTCCATCCATTGTGAGCCTTTAAAAATTTTTTTTTCGGTAAATCAAGTCCCGGTATATCACCTAGAATGGATTTTTTCAGTGAAGAGGTAAATTCCTGTCTTTCGGATTTTTTTTAGAATGGATAGTCCCTTCACTCTATATTGTAATGATTGAATTATTATTTAACCAATTTGGAGGTTTAATTTAGCTTTTTGAGGTTGTTCTGTTTACCTATAAGCGTAATTATCATGGGCAACGCCAAGTCCTCTGCTAGTTTTTTATACAAATCTACAGTTTTATTCCGATCTTGATGAAATATTGCATCCTTGACCTTCAAAGCATGAGGAAGGTCACTGTTTACCTCAGATGTCGGAAAAATAATATTTATTCATGGTTATGTCTATAAAACATCGATATTCATGATTATGGCAGGGCATATTAATGAGAAATATATCATGACCAACAATGCAAGAAAAAGTTTTGTGCAACAATAGTTATCAACAATGTTGTCAACACGCAATGCACCAACACTAGGCAGGGATCAACAATATATATCTCATGACCAACAATGAAAGGCAAAGTTTGTGCAATATAGATAAATTTCAATTTGTAACAATGCAATTCCTGTTATTCAGGCTTTTCTTAGAAAAGAGAGTTCTTAGCATTTAATAAAATCTTGTAAACATTCCAAGGAGGAGCTTTAGCAGTGAAGCAGATATACACTTATTAAAAAAAAATTCCCCCCCCCCCCCGAGTAGTGTAAGACAAAAGGCAGATCCTGCCGTCATCTATTTTTACCCTTTTATCTGCATTTATTACCTCTCCCCAAGTTTTTTAATCGAAAAAAATGATTTTCTCGAACGTGATATGTAGAAAGTGTAAAAACCTCGTATCTTCTTTCCTTTCTCATCATTTCCGAATGTACGATATACCACATGTCATATGTTGCCATAGTTCTAAGGACCAAGTGATTGCCACCACCGCAAATCGGACCCCCCCTGGAACAATTGGGCCTAAACTTCATAGTACCGTAGATCTTGCATAGAGGAACCTGGATACCGAATTTCATGCTTTTACATACCTAAACATCACACAGATTTTGTACCCTGCCTGAATCCCACCCCCGTAATTCCGACCCCAGTGTACCAATCAAAACTAAACTAAATAATGCAGATGGGCATGCTCATAGTAAGCAACATTCCTGATTTCAACCTTCTACCTCAAAAAATGTAGAAATTATGAAGGGATACACAGTTAAGATATTATAAAACCAATAAGTAGCTCCGTTCTTTCGCTACTGAATAGTATAGAGTATGAGCACTTGAGCTATCGTGCGTAGACAAAGCGATTTCACGTGCGCGCGCCGATGTCAATAATGCTTCAAAGATGAACAGAAAGTAACAATGTATTCCTTCTTGACAAATCGATTGTTATAAGACATGCTATTAGCTAGGTATTCTTTACATTCAGTGTTTTAGCACGTGAATTCGACTTGAAGGGGTCCACGAAAAATTCTGAAAAGTTGATACGACCGAGCTAAGACTTTGATAGTCATATTTCTGAAAACAGAATTTGAAAAAGTTAATTCGTTGTCAAGTTATAGTGCAAACGACGGACGGCTGGATAAACGTACAGACCAAGGGCGCATTCTTATAAGTAGCTTTTATACTAAAGCTCCTAATAACAATTTCTTGAAAATCTTTAAAAATGACCAGCAAGTGGAGATAATGCAGTTAGCAGACCATTGAATAAGAGTGGAAAGACGACAGAGGAAGCACTTCTTTAGCTCCGTGCTGTGTTGAGCAAATGGTAAGCACATCAATATAAGAATCGGCGATCGCTAGACTACACAAAGAGTTGAATGGCCAAGTTTTGCTACAAGACATCGAGAGAAGAAAGGGAATTGTAACAACATGAAGTGTACATCTAAAGTAAGATTACGTGAGTAAGAAATTATTTAGACTAGCAGTGGTATCCTTGGAGAGATCCGTCCATTGTGAGCCTTTAAAAAATTTTTTTCACATTTTCATTAAGAATCTTTACTGTATTATTTCTAAGTGTTTTCATGTGTTTATTCTTATGAGCTTTAGCATAAAAGCTAATTATAACAATGCGCCCTTGGTCTGTACGTTTATCCGGCCGGCCGTGCGTCCGGCCGTCCGCCGTTTGCACGATAACTTGAAATTGGATTAACTTTTTCAAATTCTGTTTTCAGAAATATGACCATCAAAGTCTTAGCTTCGCCATATCAACTTTTCAGAATTTTTCGTGGACCCCTTCAAGTCGAATTGACGAGCTAAAACAGTGAATGTAAAGAATAACAAGCTAATGGCATGTCATATAACAATCGATTTGTCAAGAAGGAATACATTGTTACTTTCTGTTCATCTTTTAAGCATTACTGACATCGGCGCGAGCACGTGAAATCGCTTTGTCGAAGCACGATTGATCAATTGTTCATAATCTATATTATTAAGTAGTGAAAGAATGGAGCTACTTATTGGTTTTATAATGTCAGTCCGTCCCCTTCATAATTACTACATTTTCTGAGGTAGAAGGTTGAAATTTGGAATGTAGCTTCCTATGAGCATGTCCATCTCCACTATTTAGTTTGGTTTTGATTGGTACATTGGGGTCGAAATTACGGGAATGGTATTCAGAGAAGACAACATATCTATGTGCTATTTAAGTACGTAAAGGCGTGAAATTCAGTATCCAGATTCCTCTAGGCAAGTTCTACATTACTATTAAGTTTAGGCCCAGTTGTTCCATTGGGGTCGGATTTGCGGGGGTGAAGGTCACTTGGTCTTTAGAACTATGGCAACGTATTGCATGTGTAGCGTCCCCACCCCCACTTCGTGGAACCTATGGACGTAAGACTACAAGTCCTACGCTCGGAGTGGAAAATCGCTAAGGGTTCGGGACCGATAAAAAGAAATTATCACTCCACTATTGCTGTAATTAAATACTCAACCCTTTATTCACTTAACTTATTCTAATTTCACAACATCCAGTTACATTTTCGGTAATCCTAATTATCATTTCTATGGGCCCATAATGACTTGCATGCTCATCACAACTATTAATAATTAATCCAAATTACCACGTGGTACCAAGCAAATCCGGCAACTTGCCTTTAAACGTAATTCTAATAACAAGCATATATTTTGGTGAACTATTTATCAAGTAACAGTAGCACGAGTCCCACCCATTCACGTACCGTACAAGTATTCCTAAAGTTCAACGCTCGTTGGCGCCATGTCGCTCCTTTATTGGGCAAAGCAGGGGGGAGGGACAGTGACCCCTCTTGGTTAACGATGAATGAGTAAACGGGATCTCATTGGTAGCGCTGTTCATTACATTTATTTGTTTATCAGTTATGAGCAGGTGTGCCAGTTTTGCTTGTTCAGCTGACCTTTAGTTTAACCTACATTAAGCTTATTATTAATCGAATAACGTTTAACCTATTTCTAGCATTAAAAAACAAATGTCTTTTAGTCTTTTTTCTGCGCGCAAATCTTCGTTATAACGACCGCAGGTCTCATAGTGAAGGGAAACTCTATAGATCCACTCGAAGCGTCGAAGGCCCAACATCGCAGTTAACAACAACTTTTAAATTTGACGCAGTTTGCGTAATTATATTACCATAACACGGAACGGACTCACCAGACATCTTCCCGTTACCACAGACTAGTCCTTGGAGGTCCCGATGCATGGTTGACAAATAAACCAGCCGAGCTCCGCATTCGACTCCCAAATCGTCTATTTCGATTCTCGGGCTCCTTTAGTATTTCATCTCAGCTGCTCTTTCGCATGGCGGCGTTCTCCATGTACCAAGAAAAACATACGTAGCACAAGAACAGTAAATGAATGAAAGCAATAACATGTAAGTTTTATATGCAATACTTATCGCCTTGTTCCACTGTCTCGGTCGCTGTGCTACTCAAACTTCTTACAAGCGCTCATCTATGGCCTTGTTCGAACGAGGCGGCTCCTCAGAACGCGTCGGAGGGGAGGACATAATTCTCTTCGGAACATCATGTTCCTCGCACGTAACCATTTCCAATAAGACATGTCCATGTTTACATTATATAGTCAAGCGTTCTTATTTTAAACGTCGTTGAAACCGACTTTCCTCAATGGATGTCAAACAAAAAGAATACTCCTTAAAAAGAGAAATTTTCTTAAAAGAGGAGAGGGCTCGCACATCGTTTTACGCGAAAGCGACCACAACAATCCCGTCCCAACAAAGGCTTATTGTTGATCGCTTACGCTTAAATCCCTCTCCTCTACAATAATAAATAAGCAATCGAAACGAAACATAATTAATTATAAACAAACACTCTTATTAAACGACGAAAATTTATTATAGCTGACAATAACAAGACAAAACAACGAATTCACTAATACTCAATGCACTCAAAAACATTAGACAAATAAAACGTAACTTCAAACAAACTGAACGTTACATACGTGATATATCATACATTCGGAAATGATGATAAAGGAAAGAAAATACGAGCTTTTTTACATTTTCTACATATTACTTACGAGAAACTTAATTTTTTGTTTAATAAACTTGGGGAGAGATAAAAAGTGCAGATAAAGCGGTAAAAATAGATGACTGCAGGATCTGTTACTTGCCTTTTGTTACTGGGTGGAGGGTCAATTTCTGTTTAATTAATGTATAAATTTATTTCTTCTTCACTGCCAAAGCTCCTCCTTGGAATGTTTACAAGATTTTATTAAGATATTGCAAAATTTATTCCAAAAAAAAAAGTCCGAGCCACGCCTGGGTTATCACCTAGATCTAAACATTTCATAAAAAATTCATTTTGTCTATATTCTGTGGGAAAGTGTATATTTTGGAAACTGAGATGCTGATAATGCGATGACTGAACGTTCATTTCCAAGAATTATTGATAATTAGCTTAAAGTGAAGATGCAGTGACAGAACATTAATAAAATCTTGTAAACTTTCCAAGTAGGAGCTTTAGCAGTGAAGGAGAAATACATTTATACATTTATTAAAATTAATCCCCCTTCCCCTCCCTCCGAATAGGGTAAGGCAAGTAGCAGATCCTGAAGTCATCTATTTCCATCCCTTTATCTGCACTTTTTACCTCTCCCAAGTTTTTTAATCAAAAATTAATTTTCTTTAACATTATATGTAGAAAATGTTAAAAAAAACTCTTATTTTCTTCCTTTCTCCTCATTTCCAAACGTATGATATATCACAAGCCATATGTTGGCATAGTTCTAAAGACCACATGACTACCACCCCCTCAAATCCAACCCCAATGGAACACCTGGGCCTAAACTTCATAGTAATGTAGAACTTGCCTAGAGGAATCTGGATACTGAATTTCACGCCTTTACGTACCTAAATAGCACATAGATATGTTGTACTCTCTGAGTCCTACCCCCGTAAATCCGACCCCAGTATACCAATCAAAACCAACCTAAATAGTGCAGATGGACATGTCCATAGGAAGGTATATTCCGAATTTCAACCTTCTACCTCAAAAAATGTAGAAATTATGAAGGGATACACAGTTAAGATATTGTAAAACCAATAAGTAGCTCCCTTCTTTCGCTACTGAATAATATACTGGGTGTTTCATAATTGGTGTCCCGTCTTTAGGTCAAAATAACGACTCAAGGGGAACAGATTGGGGGAAAATGAATATTGATTATTTGGTTTTAATGTCCCCGAATTCAGAATAAAAACATATCGCGTCCCTGGGGGTGAAGGGGTAAATTTTGAAAATTTTAATTTTGTAAGAGTAGGGGTTAGACCCCATGTGTTATTTAGAAAGTTGTAGAGCATCATGTAAAATGTGGTTTTAGCAAAAAACCCGGTGAAAAAAATCTCATCCCCTGCCCTTTTGTCGAGTGGGTAAAGTGAAAGTTATGGCTAGTTAATGTAGACAAAAACAGAAAAACTCATTAGAAACTTATTAGAACTTTATTACTTATTAGAACTTATTAGAAAGTTATTAGCTTTTCAGGGTAACGACTCATTCATTCTCATTAATTTTCCAAATGTTGGCTATACCGTTTTCTAATAAGTATGGTTTTTGTCCGGCCGTCCGCCGTTTGCACGATAACTTGAAAAGGGATTAACTTTTGTAAATTCTGTTTTCAGAAATGTGACCATCAATGTCTTAGCTCGGCCGTATCAACTTTTCAGAATTTTTCGTGGACCCCTTCAAGTCGAATTGACGAGCTAAAACAGTGAATGTAAAGAATACCAAGCTAATGGCATGTCATATAACAATCGATTTACCAAGAAAGAATACATTGTTACTTTCTGTTAATCTTTTAAGCATTACTGACATCGGCGCGCGCACGTGAAATCGCTTTGTAGACGCACGATTGCTCAAGTGCTCATAATCTATATTATTCAGTAGCGGAAGAATGGAGCTACTTGTTGGTTTTATAATGTCTTAACTGTGTAGCCCTTCATAATTTTTACATTTTTTGAGGTAGAAGGTTGAAATTTGGAAAGTAGCTTCCTATCGGCATACCCGTCTGCACAATTTAGTTTGGTTTTGATTGGTACACTGGGATCGGATTTACGTGGGTGGGATTCAGAGAGGACAACATATCTACCGTATGTGCTATTTAGGGACGTAAAGGCTTGAAATTCAGTATCCAGATTCCTCTAGGCCAGATCTACATTATGGTCCAGGTGTTCCATTGGGGTTGGATTTGCGGGGGTGGTAGTCACATGGCGTTTAGAACTATGCCAACATATAGACTTGTGATATATCATACATTCGGAAATGATGATAAAGGAAAGAAAATACGAGCTTTTTTACATTTTCTACATATTACGTTCAAGAAAATTAATTTTTGATTAAAAAACTTGAGGAGAGGTAAAAAATGTAGTTAAAGGGATAAAATTAGATGACTTCAGGATCTGCTACTTGCCTTGCTCTACTCGGGGGAAAGGGGAGGGGGGATTAATTTTTTTTAATAAATGTATAAACGTATTTCTCCTTCACTGTTAAAGCTCCTTTAAAAGATTTTTTTTGAACCTAAAGACGGGACACCAATTATGAAACACCCTGTAGAATATGAGTACTTGAGCAATCGTGCGTCGACAAAGCGATTTCACGTGCGCGCGCCGATGTCAGTAATGCTTAAAAGATGAACAGAAAGTAACAATGTATTCCTTCTTGAAAAATCGATTGTTATATGACATGCCATTAGCTTGGTATTCTTTGCATTCACTGTTTTAGCTCGTCAATTCGACTTGAAGGGGTCCACGAAAAATTCTGAAATTGATACGGCCGAGCTAAGACATTGATGGTCACATTTCTGAAAACAGAATTTATAAAAGTTAATCCCTTTTCAAGTTATCGTGCAAACGGCGGACGGCCGGACAGACGGACGGATAAAAGTACAGACCAAGGGCGCATTCTTATAAGTAGCTTTTATGCTAAAGCTCCTAATAAATGATTGTTTACTCCCGGCCATAACAATGGTAAACGTAGAGGAGATTCATCGTTGAAAATAAATGTTCTTATAGAGGATATAGATTTTAAAATCAATGTAATATAAAAAAAGATTAATAGGAAGCGGTGGAATACGATCTATAAATTCGGAACCAAGCACAGTGAGACCTGGATGGATCATAAAGTCGAGGAATTTAGTAACAGAGGGTTGGAGCTAGTAGGTATCAATCAGGACACAGTTTTTAGCGGGAGCCGATTGAGCGGTGAGGCGTTTCATTTAGAGCTCATTATTGGTGATGTTGCAGAGATACTGCAGAGTTCAATGTTCCGGCCACAGGAACAATAGGATCCATTTGAACAAAGAAGAATACCACGACAACATTATGTTTCCACCACCAAACATGATAGTTGGCACAATGCAGTCGGAAATGAAGCGTTCCTCAGGCATCCGCCAAACATAGACTACCAGCTCCTGAAGCGAAATTCAACACTTCAAAGTACGTGTTTCCACTGTTCCGCAACGAATGGCGGTGGGCTTTGCACTATTGCAAACCGCTGCTTAACATTAAGAGTACGTCCGTGGAAACCGAGTGTCTTAGTTCTCGATGAACAGTTCTGCTGCTAGCGACGAAGCTCAACATATAAGGGTCGTATTAATGAAAACCAAAATTATTTATTTTATCCAAAGTGTATACAAGGAATTTAAAAATACTCTCCCAATGCGTTAAGGCATTTATCCCACAGTGTAACAAGGCGTGTAATTCCTTTATGGAAGAAGTTTTTCGAGTGCGTGTAGAACCATTCCAAAACTTCTTCCTTCACTTCATCGTCCGACTGAAACCTGCGGCCTTTCAGATGTTTCTTGAGATCCCCAAACACGTGAAAGTCACATGGGGATAAGTCAAGGCTGTAAGGTGGATGCTGCATTGCTTCCCAGTTGAAGTTTTTGATGAGGTCTACCGTTGATTTCGTGGTGTGAGGACGCGCATTGTCGTCGAGAAGAAGCACTCCTTCTGTAAGAAGTCCAGGACGCTTGCATTTGATGCCGCGCGCAGTGCCTTCAATGTTTCCCCATATCGTGCTGCGTTAACAGTGGTGCCTTTTTCAAGAAAGTCCAGTAAAATCGGGCCTTTGCGATCAAAAAACACGGTCAACATCACCTTCCTCGTGCTTTTTACGATTGCTTTCGATTTTTTTGAGGGTGGTGACCCATAATGCTTCCATTGACGACTTTAACGTTTGCTTTCGAGCTGGAAGTGAAAGCCCAAGTTTCATCCCCTGTTACGATTCTGTCGAGAAAACTCTGTCCTTCCTGTTCATAGCGAGTCAATGTTGCAGGGACATGACCATTCGAACTTTAAGTTGTTCTGATGTGAAATGATGCGGGACCCATTATGCACAGATATTTCTGTAGTGCAGATAGTTCCTGATAATGGAGTGAACAGTTCCACGACTAAGGCCAGTGATAGCAACCACGACATCGATTGTCACTCTTCTGTTTTTCTTTATGATAGCGTCAATTTTGGCTTTGGAGTCGTCCGAGATAGCGCGGTTTGCTTATCCAGGTCGTTGATCATCTTGCAATGATGACCGTCCCTCCGAAAACCTCTTGGTCCATGCCGAAACACGAGTGAAGGTTAAGCAGTCATTTCCATGCGACGATGAATTTCAGAAGCTGAAACTCCTTCACATGTCAAAAAACGAATTACTGCTCTCTGTTCCTGTTTCGTTGACTCCATTTTGTTGTTTGGACGAAGCGATCACTCGCAGAGCTTCGAAACGCGAGCTATTGTTCTTTCTCATGTGATGCAACACTTCCAACCTATTGTTCAATTTGCGCGTGGGGTTTCGCAGTCGTTGAAAACAAAAACTTACTATCCTAGACGTCGTCTTTTTTTCCCCACACAAATTTTCGTTTTCATTTATACAACCCTTATATATTGAAACTCATGAGTGACATCTGCTAACAGAGCATACGAAGTTCTTGCATGATCCTCTTCAGGGCTCCACGGCTGCCATCTCGTCCTGTTATATCTTCACTTCCTTGACGATTCCACTTTAAATACCATCACTAACAGTTGATTTCGGTACTTGGAGCTAGCGGATATTTTACAAGACGATTTTCCACAATGTTGGCATCCGAAGATCACTCCAGGTTCGAAATCACTGAGCATGGTTGACTTTTCATTGACCGTCTAACGCACGTATATAAACCCCCAATCCTCCGCCAGCGCTTCAGATGACGTATCAGATCGCGTGAACAGCAAACACTTCTTTGGAAAGGTGTCCGGATGCTTTTGGCCATATAATGTATAAACTTATTTTTAAATTATTAAATTTGAATCTGAATTTCCTATCCATAAAAGAATCTTTAACTAAATCAACCACTGATACATAAAATTCGTTCATACAGTTATTAATATGGACATGTTTCTTATCCTGTCGGAAATCGGAGGGAGCAGGGAATGTGACGATGATGAAGCATCCGTACTAATCCTGCACTGAGAAAAACGGTCATTTCTCAAACAAAAAATCCGCCTGAAACTTCTGTTGCCTAGTTTAAAACGCCGTCGATGAAGCAATACCTTGAGTTGAAGACGTAATACACATAATCCGTAGCAGCATGTTACTTCTCTAGTCTCTTGACGTGACCACCCTCTAATGCAATTTTCATCTGTGACCGCCTTAGAATATTCTCGGGCTCCGAGACGTCACAAGGCCTAGAGTATAACACCACCTCACCGGCTTGACGAGGTAAACACTACGCAGTTAGGAAGTATTGCCTCATGTTGTTGAGGCCACATTCTAAGTCCTCCTGTCGGTATTCCTTAGCTGGAATCATGATTCTTCGGACTCGGCTACCATGCTCCAGTTTCGATGTTCTCATGCTCATTGTATACGAGTTTTGCGGTTTGCAATTGTAGATCAGCGAGATTCGAGTTGATCGCGTGCTGTTAATTAATTGTGCGAAGGGTATATTTGAAAAAACAATTGAGCTCTTTTCCAGACTTTATCCATAAACATCGGCCAGCTGTTTCGCTCGCAGGAAGATCTATCGATGCTTGTTGTTGTGTTTTTTCAGAACACTCATTCACGTGCAATACAGTGGAAGCATTAAATAAGCGCAGAAGTACAAAGACTTGAATAATTTAGATAAATTTCCCTTGATCATTTTCATTCTAAGGTTTTAAATATGAACGGATATACACTGAACGACCAATTTATTAGAGACACCTCTTACGGAAAATGGATCGACCTCCCAGTGACATCAAAACAATGGAACAGACCGAAGCGGTGTATAAAAATGAATGCATTGGATCACAAGTTCCAGTCAGCAGCAGAAGTGGACTGAATATGGGTAAATCCAAGGATTTGACCGACTTTGAACGAGGCATGATCGTTGGACCTGGACGGGCGCAGCTGAACTTTTCGCAAATCGCGAACCTCCTCGGGTTCTCCCGTGCAACAGTGTTAAGGGTTTTCCGTGAATGGCAGTTATGCCAAAAAAAACCCTCCAACAAACAAATCCGGAAGAAATAGGGCCGTGGATGAACGAGGCCAACGGCGACTGGCACGAATCATCCACAGCAACAGGACGGGAACAGCCCAACAAATTGCAGCGCAGTTCAATGAGGGAGCATTCCAACCCATTTCGGAGCACACGGTGCGGCGCACCTTGCACCGAGCTGGGTTTAACAACAGGTGGCTAGTACGGTCACCGCAAAATGTTCTTTAACTAAAGATGTAATGATATGCAGTGCTTTGTAAATGAGTAAAAGTGTCAGAGTTAATAAGAGCACTAGACTTGGCTTTACATGAGATCTCACAACTTTTTACGGCTAAGGAGTCGCGAGACTTGCTATATATTTTACATGAAATGTTTTTGATGGGATTACATTTTCTACACACCACATTCGAAAAAATCACTTTTTGGATTAAAAACTAATGGGGGGGGGGGGAGTTAAAAAGTGTAGATAAAGCTCCTCCTTGGAATGTTTACAAGATAATATTAAATAAATATATTTAGGCTCCATCTCTGCAATCATCGATGAATTTGTAGGAGTCTCCGCCCAATAGAGAATTATTCAATTTTCATGCATCACTTCCAACAGGTGGACCATCAACTAACCCCCGATCCGCCCAAGCATTGGGAACAGCACGAAGACGTTACGGCGGTTCTTCATCATAGTGATCAATGATTCAATCCCAGGAACAGGACGGGAACAGCCCAACAAATTGCAGCTCAGTTCAATGAGAGAGCATCCCAACCCATTTCGGAGCACACGGTGCGGCGCACCTTGCACCGAGTTGGGATTAACAACAGGTACTGTCGCTGTCACCGCAAAATAGTAAAGCGCGCCTGCTATGGGCACACAGGCATGGCCACTGGAAACTGGATGAGTGGAAGAAGGTCGCCTGGTCCGATGAATCGCGATTCCTACTTCATCAGGCGGACGGCAGACTGCGCATCTGGCGCAGACAGCACGAGACCATGGACCCATCCTGTCAGCAGACAACCGTACAGGCGGGTAGAGGACGAGCGCTGATCTGGGGTGTCTTCTCATGGGACACACTGGATCCTCGGATATTCGTAGACACATCCCTGAATGCGACACAATACCTGAACATTGTTGCCGATCAGGTGCGCCCGTTCATGATGACTGTGTTCCCTGGTGGTGACGGACAGTTTCTGCAGGACAATGCTCCCTGTCACCGTGCTCGAATGGTCGTGGACTGGTTCGAGGAACATGAAGTGGACTTCCACCTGCTTCAATTGCCAGCTCGGCCGCCCGATCTAAACCGATCGAGCATTTATGGGATGAAGTGGAGAGAACCATCCGACGCCTTCCCACACTACCGTCCAACCTGCACCAATTACGGGAGGCTGTGATGTCAGCCTAGGCTGCTATTCTTCCGCAACGGTTTCAACACCTTATTGAATCCATGCCAGGTTCGTATTCAGGCAGTTCTCGCTGCAAAATGAGGCGCAACACGCTATTAGCGGGGTTTCTCTAATAAATTGGTCGTTCAGCGTTTATATGAACTATGTGTCTTGTTTTGGTTTGTAAACGTATTTTTGATACACCATGTAATATCAACCTCAACTACATTAATGAATTGACATAATATTGAACCAGCAGGATTTTTTTTAATCTAATAAAAGTGTCATAAATTTGTCGATTTAAATGTTTATAATAATTATTATTTTATAACTTTCAATCCAAAAGTTTCCACTTCTATTACTTGAGGATCACCACTGTCAATGTCGTCTTGCCTGTTTCAAAAAAAGACTTTGCTGACAAATATGCATTGAAAAGAAATGATATGGAACGTCGAGTTATGCTACACCCTTTTCCAGTCAGTTGATCTTAAATGGTAGTGAGAAATACAGGAGAACCACATTTACCGGTGTTTGTTGTCTCGACAGTGAATCTTCGCGGTAGTAGTGTGATGATCTGCTCTGATTTGTCATGGTTCAGTCCTTGTGGTTAACGGAATCATGATCATATACCTAACGCATTCTGCAGGTCCGGGAAAATTGTTTCTTACGCTGTGGTAGCAGTTTAGCGATGGTCAATCATTGACTGACCTGTTATACTCGGGCGATTTTAGGAAGACACATGGCCACTCCCACTTAATGATTGGTAAGCGAATCACTATGTCTAACGCAGCCAATCATCTTTAACCGTACTCTCTCTTCCTCAGCCTTTGTTCTATTTCTTAAAGTATTATCAGTTGACAGAACACAGCGAGAGAATTACTGTGAACGTACAGAGATATTTCGAAGAAGAGCGGATTAATGGATATTCAATAGATATCAGTTAAAAAAATAAATGTTTTAATGAGAATTTCGTACAGGATAAAGGGTGACCTTGGAATGAGGTTAAGGTTGAGTAGCTCAGTTTCCATGGCAAGGAAAGTGATTGGCATGTGTCTTCCTATAATCACGCGACTATACTTCCTGCTTTGAAAACATGAACGTAAATGTAGTTTCCAACTCAATAGAATATCTCTGGGATGAATTAGAACTTCAAATGCGAAAGCATGTGAAATGCATACAAAACATAGCATTATCTGTTTTGGCTTTGAAATATGAGTAAGCGAACATATTGGCACTTTGTTATCAGATATTGGTAGACTATCCCATGATGTTTTCAGACAGTCATTATGGGAAAGGTTATAACATCAGATATTAGACATACTGTAAATAAAGAATGTTATCAGCCTATTGACATCAGCGTTTAGTGTATTTTATTATTTATAATAATTAAAAGAGCTTTGCTTACAATTATTTTCTTTTAAAAAGATAGCAGTGATGTTGTAAATAGTTGAAGCATACGAGTACCAGACCTTTATCATTCCTGCCTAAACGAATAAGCGCGGGTTTTCTCTACGACAAGGTGTAGGTGACCTTCATCCACATGCGTGCAGTTGCTCACGTACGCAGAGATCGTGAGTTGCTGCCTGGCAGCGGGAGAGTGAGTGAGTGTAGTATCACGCCTGTCGGTTTTTCGAATTTCCTCCAAAGGCCAAACCATAAACAAAGATTATTATCTGACGGTCCTTCCTCGCCTTCGTGTTGCTGTACGACGGAAACGACCCGACCTTTGGGCAACAGGAACTTGTTCGCTCCATCACGACAACGCACCCGCCCATTCATCGCATCTGATTGAATAGTTCCTGGCCAAACACAGCACTCATTTGGTCTGTCAGCCTCCTGACATGGCTCCATGGAATTTTTTAGCTGTTCCCAAAGCTAAAGTCGCCGCTGAAAGAAACCCGATTTCAGCCACGAGAAGAAACTATGCAGACAACGACGGCGGATTTGTCTGCCATTCCCAAAACGGGCCTTCCGAAGATGCTTCCAACAATGGCGATAACGGTGGTAGAAGTGCATGCAGTTCCAAGAAGAGTACCTTGAAAGGGGATTAATGTTTAAATCCTAAAGGTGAATAACTCTAATTTTACCGGCCAAAGCTCGTAAACAAAAGAACTTAGTACAACCGGTAGGGGACACAGGGGCAGGTTTGGTACAAGGGTATGTTTACACATTCCCTATAGTTCACTTACCGTTGGTCGGAGGGCACTGCCTTCGAGAAAAGTTTAACTGCCATGTACCCTCAAAACAGTTAGTCGCGTGTCAGTACAGTGAAATAAACTACTTTTTATAATTTTTCTTCTGCTAAATAAATTTTCGCACTGATGTATTGGTAGTTAGTGTATTTGTACCATTGCATCATCATACCTCATTTTTGCTTATCCTATTAGACTGTTCTTTTGTGGTTATAGGAGCTTTAATATAAAAGCTACTTATAAGAATGCGGTACGTTTATCCGGCCGCCCTCCATCAGGCCGTCCGCCGTTTACACGATAACTTGAAAACGGATTAACTTTTTCAAATTCTGTTTTCAGAAATATGACCATCCAAGTCTTAGCTCGGCCGTATCAACTTTTCAAAATTTTTTCGTGGACCCCTTCAAGTTGAATTCACGTGCTAAAAGAGTGAGTGTAAAGAATTCAAAGATACTGGCATGTCATATAACAATCGATTTGTCAAGAAGGAATACATTGTTACGTTCTGTTCCTCTTTTAAGCATTATTGACATCGGCGCGCGCACCTGAAATAGTTTTGACGACGCACGATTGCTCAAGTGCTCATAATCTATAAGCTTATTATTAAGTAGCGGGAAAATGGAGCTACTTATTGATTTTATTTTTTAAACGATTTGAGGAGAAGGTTGAAATTCGGAATGTGCACCGTCACTATTTAGTTTGGTTTTGATTAGCCTACTAAGGTCGGAGTTTTGGGGGTGAAAATTAGAGGGGAACAAAAGGTCTAGGTGTATTTACGTATGCATATAAAGGAGTGAAATTCTGTATGCAGATTCCTATAAACAAGATCTCCATTCTATAAAGATTTTTTTTTTCCCGAGGTATCCATGCCTTCCCGACTCGGTGGCGGAAATGCATCGAAAAGATGGGAACTACATTGAAAAATAGTGTACCAACTCTGTCTGTAATAAAGGAGCTGTAAAAAAATATTTCCGGTTTTCATTTGACCCTCGTAAGTAGAATAAGAATGGAGCTACATAATGTTGGTTTTATAATGTTAGTCCGTCCCCTTCATAATTTCTCCGCCTACATTTTTTTAAGGTAGAAGGTTGAAATTCGGAATGTAGCTTACTATGGGCATGTCCATCTGCACTGTTTAGTTTGGTTTTGTTTGGTTTGCGGGGGTGGGATTCAGAGAGGGCAACATACCTATGTGGTATTTACGTACGTAAAGGCGTAAAATCCAGTATCCAGATTCCTCTAGGCAAGATCTACATTACTATGAAGTTTAGGCCCAATTGTTCCAGTGGGATCGGATGGGGAGGGGGGGGGGTGGCAGTTACTTGGTCCTTAGAACTATGGCAACATATGGGGAGGCCGTGGCCTGGTGGGCTTTTACTGTAATACAACTTCTGTGAAGTTAAGTAACATCAGGCACGGCTAGTCACTGGATGGGTGACCATCCGTGATTCACGATCTTCACACCCCCCCCCCCCGGCTGCTGTGACCATCATACAGCAGTCGTTAATCCAGGTTCATCCAGGGACCCAACTCGTCGGCTTCTAGCCATACAGGCCCTGGATGGACGTATTGGATTATCAGTACGAATAAAAAATATATATATATATATATCATACGTTCGGAAATGATGAGAAAGGAAAGGAGATACGAGGTTTTTTAGCTTTTTGACATATTACGTTCGAGAAAGTCAATTTATTGATTAAAAGAAACTTGGGGAGAGGTAAAAAGCGCAGATAAAGGGGAAAAAATAAATGACTTGCATTATCCCACTCGGAAGGAGGTGGGGGGGGGTTAATTTCTTTTTAATAAACGTATAAATGTATTGCTGGTTCACAGCTAAATCTCCTCTTTGGAATATTTACAAGATTTTATTTGTTTTAGAATAATTTCTTACATCCCTCCAAAAATTTTAATAAATAAAGAAATAACAACGATTTTATTTATTTATTTATTTATTTATTTATTTATTTATTTATTTATTGAATTGAAACTTCTTATGAGGCGACAACAACTTGGGGAGTGAAATGCTTATACTCTGTCCAACGAAAGAAAAA
>JAHWFO010020658.1:130260-143933 GCA_023313115.1 Rhysida immarginata
TTTTCGCCGCCTTCAAATTGCCCCAAAGATGGCGGCCACATAAGCGATCCACTCATTTCATATCGTTGGTATCAACTCTGTAATAAAGGAGCTGTAAAAAATATTTCCGGTTTTCATTTGACTGACCCTCGTAAGTAGAATAAGAATGGAGCTACTTATTGGTTTTATAATGTCAATCCGTCCCCTTCATAATTTGTACATTTCGGAAATTAGCTTACTATCTGCACTATTTAGTTTGGTTTTGTTTTGGTATATGGCGGCGGGAATTACGGGGGTGGGATTCAGAGAGGGCAACATATCTATGTGTTATTTAGGTACGTAAAGGCATAAAATCCAGTAGGCCTATCCAGATTCCTCTAGGCAAGTTCTACATTACAATGAAATTTAGGCCCAGTTGTTCCAGTGGGATCGGATTTGCGGGGGTGGCAGTTACTTGGTCCTTAGAACTATGGCAACATATGGCATGTGATACATCATACGTTCGGAAATGATGAGAAAGGAAAGAAGATAAAAGTTTTTTTTACATTTTTTACATATTACGTTCGAGAAAATCAATTTATTGAATAAATAAAAATTTGGGGAGAGGTAAAAAGTGCAGATAAAGGGGTAAAAATAGATGACTTGCCTTATCCTACTCGGGAGGCGGGGAGGGGGGTGGAGAATTAATTTCTTTTTAATAAAAGTATAAATGTATTTCTGCTTCACTGCTAAAGCTCCTCCTTGGAATGTTTACAAGATTTTATTGGTTTTATAATATTAGTCCGTCCCCTTCATAATTTCTACATTTTTTAAGGTAGAAGGTTGAAATTCGGAATGTAGCTTCCTCTGGGCATGTCCATCTGCACTATTTAGTTTGCTTTTGATTGGTACACTGGGGTCGGAATTCCGGGGGTGGGGTTCAGAGAGGACAACATATATAAATGTGCTATTTATGTACGTAAAGGCGTGAAATTCAGTACGCAGATTCCGCTAGGCAAGATCTACATTACTATGAAGTTTAGGCCCAGGTGTTCCATTGGGGTCGGATTTGCGGGGGTGGTAGTCACGTGGTCTTTAGATCTATGCCATCATACGGCTTGTGATATATCATACGTTCAGAAATGATGAGAAAGGAAAGAAAATACGAGATTTTTTACATTTTCTACATATTACATTCGAGAAAATTAATTTTTCATTAAAAAACTAGGGGAGAGGTAAAAAATGTAGATAAAGGGGTAAAAATAGATGACTTCAAAACCTCCTATTTGCCTTACCCTACTCGGGGGGAGGGGGAGAGGGGATTTTAATTTTTTTAATAAATGTATTTTTCCTTCACTGCTACAGCTCCTCCTTGGAATGTTTGCAATATTTTATATTTGATGATAAAAATTGTTGCTCAGACCAATGACGTATATTAAAGATAGACTCCAAATCCTATTGTTGTAACTTGAAGCAAATTGGGAAGCTCCATGCCCAGAACTGTCATGACTGAAAGCATGGATGAAAAAAACCAGGATGGAAAACTCCTATGCGTCGCATGTCAGGAAAATTTCAGTGGCGCCCTCGGACGGCGTGCACGTTGAAACTAAATGTAAATAATGCCGTCGTCTGGTACGCAATACTGCTCAGCATTTAATTGCTCAAATTCCCGGAAAAATAATCCAAAAATATCGTTTATTCGATTCCCTAAAGATGTACAAAGGTGAATACTGTAGTTATTAGGCAGGCATAAGTTTTTCGTTTCGTTTCAAAATCGAAAAAAAAAAAAATAATGATTCTGCTCATTTGACAACTCATAAACGTTCATCGTATTGCAATGCCTACTTTATTAATAAATTCGATGTTCTAAATGGATTCAAAACTCTCGGAGAGAGAATTTACGAGGTCGTGAAGGGGAATTAAACAGTAAAGGCTACGTAATATGTGCCAAGCATTTTGAAAGTTCACAATTTATGAATAGTGAAAAAAGGTAAACATAAGGCTAAGGCATCATTTGGTGAATGCTGTATATAGTGATCAATAAATTTGTGATAATATCAAACAAATTTGCATGCCTTGATTTTTTTTTAATCTTTCAATCAAATCCCAGTTATCAATCAACTCATTTTATTATGTTAATGAAGTAATCAGACGTACTTTGCAAACACTGCAATAACAGAGTAATCTTGATTCATCTTAAGCATCTACTTCCTAGCATTTTTGAAAACACTGACCTGCAAATTTTAAAAAAAGTAAATTGTCCACATAAGACAATTAAAATGTCTCAAAATGTCTTAAAATGTTTTCCGTTTCAAAAATATTTCAAATTAAACATGTTATTTTAAAATTAGTTTCTATACGGTAATGCTTGTTTTGAGATGATTACCCTGTACATGGTTTTTTTCATCCATGCAATAGGGCAAGAATGACAACTTTTATTTTTTGTAAATTCTGTGATAAAATAATTTTGATTTTATTATGAAAATTGTTTCCTTATTTGACATATTTAAACTTACTTCCAAGCTAAAATGGATTAAAAAGTTCTTGTTAATCAAATACTAAAAAAATTCTTCTTAAAAACTTAATTCCTATACAATCTCTATGGGAGCGACTGCTAGAAAACGTGCAAGACACCAGATGGCGCCAAAAAATCAAAGTTGACCGCGTAAAGATAGGGAGTTTTCCATCCTGGTTTTTTTCATCCATGCTGAAAGTGAGTGAAGATGATGCAAAACACATGGCTAAATACGAGAGTAGCTGATTAATAATTTTTTCACACGCCGATCACGGAGTGATAAGTTTATCTTTTCGTTTACTTTGTATTTGAAGTATTTTATTATATTTTATAAGCAAATTTTCGATCATGGTTTCAATTTCAATTTCGTTTCGATTGTCTTTCAGTAACGTATTTTCATTTAAGTTATGTATTTTTGATTTATTTTTGTGGAAAATGATTCCTGATCCTTTTTCTTGTCTGTTTGTACAATTGTACGCATAACAATTTTGAATAATGGTTTTGAATTAATAATTACTCGGGTCCAAAGTCTTCAAAAACAAAGCAGCCAGACAGCTAATTACTCCACGGCTCACTCCTGCCCAGAACTATCATGGCTCAATTTGCTTCACTTTTTGCCGCTGTTAACAATAGGATTCGGAGTCTATCTTTAATATACGTCATTGGCTCAGACAATAATGGTCAAGTGACTTTTCAGTTCCGGCGTGCGCTGTAAGTGAGCGCCAACAATGCTTAAACGTGCAACAACAATGCAAAACAGTTTCCGTGACGAACTCGCATGTTCTCCTTTATTTATAGTTGGATATTTTTAATTTCATTTTATATGTCTCCTAAATGATGGAATTTTTAGGAGACTACAAACTTTTATTCCTATTGTGAATGTTTTAAAACTATTTTATTCTATTACTTTAAATAAACTTACATAAGCTATAGATATGTTAACATAGAAAGTTCTAACATGAACCTATAAAAACATTAACATCATAAATTTTATTTGTCTTCATCTCTTATATTTCGTTTGATCATTTTCATTGTTAAGTTCAGTTTAAATCACTTATATCTCGTATATAGAATGATGTCCCTCTGATAATGCCTCTTTGCGGTTTTTTAACATTCTATTAATTTTATTATTCATCATTTTATTAATTCTAGGGGTAACGTTCTACGAAATTTATTTGTTCGTACTAATGAATATATGTGTGAAATCCCATATACAGGGATTGGACAAACTAATATGTCCCCTTATCGTTTTGTTTATTTTTGAGAGCAACTGAAATTCAACTCATTCTGTCAACGACATATCTGCATGAAAATACGTGCTATTTTTATACAAAAGAACACAGATAAGTAATAGAAGCCTCATAATCATATGCTACAGCTACAAAGCATTTCAGGCATTATTTTTACAGGGCGATACCAAACATTATTTTTTTATTCAATTTGCTGCTGGTCCCCTGTTTGCCTTCGGGGCAAATCCTTCGCTGAAATGTATTATTTTGTCCAAACCCTGTAAAACTGGTATTATGCTTTAAGTCTGATATGATTTTGCTTTAACGTATTTATCTCGTTTAATGATTTTTATTTTTAAGTGGCAGAGGCACTTGGCGTTGCCCGGGCTAATTACAGTTGTACGTAAACAGAACAATCTCAAGAAGTGAAATAATAACTCAAATTGGTTTTCAGAAATTTTACAATTTCCTGTTGTAGACGAAGCTCCAGTTGCTCAGATCTTTCCGACGAGCGGATAACTTTTTATCTTCACTCATTCATTCCTTGGTGGAATTTTGATAGATATGAATTAACATGTATCCTTCGAACGATTATTGATGTATGAGTGACGAGTGTGCTTGTTGATTTGAAGAGACGAGTTGATGTATGCTTTGTTATTGGTTATGTTGTAAACTGTTGCCCAAGACCGACCAGCGTTCTTATTACTTAACCTACTGGAAGAGGAAGGTTCTACACTCTTCAAGGGTTCCAAACACACAATTCCTCCTCGAGAGACATTGGCCTATCTATGTCGTGCTGTTTTACTCATTTCCTTCTCATTGTTAAGTCTTGTAAACGAATGTTATATTGCCAAGGCAACAGAACATTCTATCATTGCATCATCTTGAAAATATTGTTGCGTTATCACCACTTCGGTTTACATGGCAACAATATTTCCCCGACCTTGATGTGGAAATATATGGCATTAATGACTTCGAAAAAACAGCTCTCTTCTTGGGTGGCAGTGGATATACATGATCGTTCGTGGCTGCCTGCTCTCAAATGCCAACAATATGATTGGGGTTATTCACTACTTGATAATCTGATAAAAATATAAATTTCAGGGAAAAACAAAAAGAAAAACCCACTATTTGCAAGAACCTGAAATAAATATTGCGGGAAATGAATGTGGTGAATTCAGTGTCATCTGGTGTGTTACTCCCTTTTTCTACCTGCTGAATGATGAGAGCTTCGCCCTCGAAAAGCGCTTATAGGATTAGGTCGTATTTTTCTTTTTATTATTTACTTTATGTTGTCGTTAAAGAGTCAATTATTTCTTGTACTATACTTGATGATCTGTTATTGTAAGTGCACTCTGGTTTCGATGTTTTGAAGCAAAACTTGACCATTCATCACTTTGAGTGATCTAGCAGTCGCCGTTTCTTCAGTTGCAGAGGCACCCTGCGTTGCTTGGGATGTAAACAGGAGTGAAATAATAACTCAAATTGGATTTCAGTAATTCTACAATTACCTTCTGTAGACGAAGCTCCTGTTGTTCAGATGTTTCCGACGCCTGGATAACTTTGTCTTCCCTGACCGATACTCATTCATTTCTTCGGCGGCATTTCAATAGATATGAATTAACATGTATCCTTCGAATGATTGTTATAGAGTATAGTACAGGATGCTTGTCGATTTGAAGAGTAGAGTTGGTGTATGCTTTCTTATCAATTATGTCGTCAACTGTCGCCCAAGCGAAGGGACTGCTTCCTCTATCGCCTTTCCACTCTTTCTCAATAGTCTGCTAACTCTCCATTATCTCAAGAAATGGTTAAGTTTTAATAACTATCAATTCTAAGAAAAGCCCAAACTACAGCAATTCTATGTATTGTTACAAATTCAATTTAGTTTTATAATTCTCAGAGGTGGGATGGAATATTCATTGTTAATGAACCTACTTAAATTGCACATTTTGCCTTATAAAGGGTGGTGCATTTAAATGTAGACATTGAAATATCTCGAAAACAAACCATTGTACAAAAAATGTTCAAAATCAAAATTGAATTACTTCGTGGAGTAAATTCATTAACTAAAAAATTATTCCTCCTCTCCCCCTTGTTAGTGGAGGGGGGAACTTTGAAATCATAGATAGGAACCCCTATTTTTCATTGTATATTTTGATTGTACATAATATTCGAGAAATGTTTTATTCTTGATGTTTTTTCAATTGATCCAACCATTTAGGAGATAAAGGCCCTGAAAGTGTGGAATTTTTAAAGTTTTGAGCAAAAATAATTAATCAAAATCAAAATAAAAAGCTTTTGTATTTTTAATTTATAACTATTATTTATTGTATTCCAGGGTTCTTGTGTCTCGTCCTTCTCTTAATTTATATCCGTTCATTAAAATTTTGAACCCAATTTTATCGATGAAGACAAAGAGCAGTACTAGTACTACATCAGATTTTTTTTCCATCCTCTTGCCTCCCATTTTAGCAATAGAATAAATTTTATCCCTTCAAGGTCGAGGTTTAACTTATCGGATGAGAACTATAATTCAATTTTGATTCTGGGCATTATTTCGTACAATGCTTGTTTTCGAGATATTTCCATGTCTACACTTAAATGTACCATCCTGTATATTGTTGGTCCGCGCATATCGTTGGTGAATTGCGTGTTGATACCATTGTTGATACAACATGATAGGCCTATTGTTGCACAAACTTTGCCTTGCATAGTTGGTCATGAGATACCTCTTATTAGTATGCCCTGCCATCATCATGAATATCGATTTATTATCGATATTTATTATTTTTTTGAAATCTCAGGTAGACAGTGACCAAAGATCAATAGGGGAACATATCTTCGCATTGAGTGATGGGCACAGCTGCCATTTTTTGAGGGCAAGAGGAAGGCAATCCTATACTGCTACTCATCGAAGTGCGCCTTTTTTGCCCGACTTGTTATTGTATAACGATGGTAACGAGTTGTTGCGTGTTTGGATGTATTGTATAACAATGGGATAAGTTCAGAGCCATGGCAGCCATGGGTCTCGATGCCCTCAAAAGATGACGGATATTCAATGTTTATGTTTTGATATTTCTCCCTATTGTGCAAAATTTTATCAAGATCGGAATGAAATTGTAGATTTGTATAAGAAATAAACACACAAACATTCATATTTATATACAGGGCAAGTCTGAAAGTCACAAACTTTAAGGGAAGGTAGTCTGGATGATTCTAAGCAAAAAAAGTTAATATGAACATGGGTCCGAATTTGAACGATAACTGAGATATGACAGAAATAAAAGTTATGAATTAGTAACTCACTTTCTATAACAACTAGGATAATGAAGTTTGAAGAAATAATAGAGTACATAAAACTGTGTACACCGTTAAATTTGAACGAATTCCAACGAGTAGTTTCCGAGTTACGCACTCAACATCGTAACACGTGCTCACAATATCGTAACAGCGTGGGATAACCTTGAAAACTCTCCTAGTTGTTAAACTTTAATAGAATATAATAAAAATTCAAATTCACAGAAAGCTCCTAATAGACAATCTGTCACGTGCACAGTGGAAGATGAGAGAATATAAACTCTACAGAAGTAAGGGATACGAATTACTGACTTTATATGAATAAACTTTATTTAGCTGAATTAACTACAAACGCATATTGCAGGAATTAAATAAAGTTATCAGGAAATATAGTCACTAAAGTTATCTTGACATTAAATTACAATTATATTGATTATTGCACATAGCTCCTAATCATTATTAATGATGCAATATAAACTTTCATAATCACTACATTGAACCTTCTATGAGAATCACTAAGATCATGTAGCTAGCACCTTAATGAAAATGCAGTAAACTTTTACACCAACTGTTTAACGCATTAATTTCAGAGCAACGTGGTTGTTCGTATAAACAGGCCATGAGTTTGTGCGCTTTCAAATTCATTAGCACCGACACACTTGTTACATAGCACTAATATATTTAAATCATGAAATAAGAACAACGAGGTTGTTCGTATAAACAGGTCATGAGTTTGTATGCTTGCAATTTCAATAGTCACCGACACACTTAGTACGTAGCACTAATTTATTTAAATCATGAAATAAGAACAACGTTGTTGTTCGCATAAACAGGCCATGAGTTTGTGTGCTTGCAAATTCAATAGTCACCGACACACTTAGTACGCAGCACTAATATATTTAAATCACTAGCAAATGTTAAACATACTGGTTAGGTTACGGGGCGGAGTAGAACGAATTAAATGTAGAGTAGGGCAAAAAACAAACAAAATTACTCTTACCGACGCACTGTCGAGTAAAGCTGAGTTAGCAAAGGAAATATTCCGCTGAATTCGTTAGTCTTTATTGCTGTCCTCTCTGAAGAATTTGAAATGCCGCTGGAAGGATTCCAGTCGTGGAAATAGAAGTATACGAACTGTCTATACTCGGAGCACCAACCTCTAGTCTGAGGAATCGAGAAATCCTTTTATCTTACTGTTACTGTCGCTCCTCCTTGCTCGCTTTCAATTTTTTCTTCCTTTAATTCCTTCTTCCATTACCTAATGCTACGGCATATGGTAAAACGGGGCCGTTACTTTTAGCCACCGTTCCTGATAAATTCCTCATATGTTCTACCTCTCTTACTTCCTCTTTTCCTTTCCACTTCCTCTCTCGAATCATTCCATTCTCACTTATCGGGGAGCCTTTCTTCTCTCCCTTGGCCGCTTTGCTCCCCGCTCTTCTACGGCTTTGCCGAGCATCTTTATTTAACGTCACGGCCGCTTCGCTGGAATAGACTTATCTAGTTTCATACTGTCTATTAATGGACCGTGACACACTCACTCCGTCGATGAGATATACGCCTCTATTAAACTACAGAAATACTCAAACAATCCATGAAAATGTTTTTACTGGAAATACCGAAATCTTCAAGACTGTTACGTATTCGAATTCCCGGATTAACTCCTTATTAGAAAAATTCTAATGAACAGATTAAAAGCTTTCGAAAGACGTTTACAGGTTGTATTGTTTTTTTTCGTTCTTTTTGTTTTATTTCTTGTTTAACGCCTTTTTTAGTTGTGGTTAAAGAGTGTTGTGCTTTTAATCTGTTCATTAGTACGATCCACATAATTACTTATTTTGTTTTAAAAATTCTAATGTTTACTCAATCACTCACCACGTAACCTCTATTCCCGTCAATCACGTAACTCCGTCTTCCCATCCATGACGCCTGCCACGTTACATCTCTTGATTTTTTTAAAGGTGGGAAACATATGATATATGAAATGAATGCGTCTTTCACTGCTGATTACGAATATCGCATCACATTTCTGTGGGACCAATAGTTCCCAAGATAACAGCCAAAAATAGAATTTCCGAATATGCTATTAGCTTGAAAATGAAGAGTAACAACATAATGGAACCAAAACAGTTTAATAGTATATAAAAATAAATAAATGTTTTTCTTGATTGCTATACTGTTCAATCTTCTGACAAAACATCCCACAACTGTCGGAGTGCTACACTGTTCTTAGTGGGCAATCTAATCGGTCCACGATATGTAGATAATGTGGTTAGGCAATCTAACCCATCCTTATCCCCTTCATGGCTACTATCCAAGATGGATTGTGCCAGTAAGATGATGCGGCTGATCTAAAGAACTGTGGATGCCTTGTGTTGACCGGCCAGACTACCGGTTCTCTCGCCATGCGGGCAAATATGAGACGACATAGGGGGACAGATCTGTCGCTTTCACATCCATCAACGGGTTAAAGCAGCAAGGCGGGCTGTACCACAGCATCGAGCTGGACTTCATCCACATTCTGTCTGACCATATGCCGCATCGGGTGAGCAGTTGTTGTTATATATATGTGAGGGCTACCCAGAGTATTGATATCATTCTGAGTACTGTGTATTGCAAGGGCAATCAAATAAAATCAGTTATTTTATGTGATATGTACATTTCTATAAGGGCCGTACAAACGAAAACGAAAATTATTTATTTTATCCAAAGTATATACAAGGAATTTAAAAATACGCTCCAAATGCGTTAAGGCATTTATCCCACTGTGTAACAAGGCGTGTAATTCCTTTATGGAAGAAGTCTTTTGGTTCCGTGTGGAACCATTCCAAAGCCTCTTCCTTCACTTCATCGTCCGACTGAAACCTGCGGCCTTTCAGATGTTTCTTGAGATCCCCAAACACGTGAAAGTCACATGGGAATAATTCAGGGCTGTAAGGTGGATGCTGCATTGCTTCCCAGTTGAACTTTTTGATGAGGTCTACCGTTGCTTTCGAGGTGTGAGGACTCCTTCTGTAAGAAGTCCAGGACGCTTGCTTTTGATGGCCGTGCGCAGTGCCTTCAATGCTTTCCCATATCGTGCTGCGTTAACTGTGGTGCCTTTTTAAAGAAAGTCCAGTAAAATCGGGCCTTTGCGATCAAAAAACACGGTCAACATCACCTTACCCCTGCAGTCTGCGATTGCTTTTGACTTTTTCGGGGGTGGTGACCCATGATGCTTCCATTGACGACTTTGATGTTTGCTTTCGGGCTGGAAATGAAAGCACCAAGTTTCATCCCCTGTAACGATTCTGTCGAGAAAACTCTCTCCTTCCTGTTCATAGTGAGTCAAATGTTGCAGGGACATGACCGTTCGAACTCCAAGTTGTTCTGATGTCAAATGATGCGGGACACATTGTGCACAGATTTTTCTGTAGTGCAGATGGTTCCTGATAATGGAGTGAACAGTTCCACGACTAAGGCCAGTTTTAGCAACCACGACATCGATTGTTTTCCTTTAAGACAGCGTTAGTTTTGGCTTTGGAATCATCCGTGATGGCGCGGTTTGATTGTCCAGGTCGTTGATCATCTTGCAATGATGACCGTCCTTCCGAAAACCTCTTGCTCCATGCGCAAACACGAGTGAAGGTTAGGCAGTCATTTCCATAGACGTTCTGCATACTTCGATGAATTTCAGAAACTGAAACTCTTTCACATATTAAAAAACGGAATTACTGCTCTGTGTTCCTGCTTCGTTGATTCAATTTTGTTGTTTTTTACATATCCATATACTAATACCGCAGATCGTATTCAAATATATACGTATAGCAATGTTCGAAAATGATCTAAGTCAGTACAGCGGTGAAATAAATTTGCTAATATTGATGTTAGAATATTTAATATGTTTATTAAATATGTTATTTTTTGAAATTTTCCAATATTTTTATTGTATATTTTACTTAATACTCATTTACAACTATATTATTCAGAGTCGAGTTCATGTCAATAAGACGAATCTAAACTATTTTTGCATAGAAACTCTCCAAATTCTCGTATTTTATCTTCCATTTTAGGAGATATTATGAAATCATCACCTTAGAATTTATTGAAATGATTTTAACAAAATGAATGTTAAATATTTTTTTTTTGCAATGAACAAATTACTGTATAAGAATACGGATATATTTTTGAAGGAAATATTTGTTGATGTTGTTTTTACTTACCATAAGCGTGCTTTTCGTCGAAAGTAATGACTTCGACGTCAGGTGTTGTCAAGCAACAGGTCGTCCTAAACCCTTCAACGATGTGATCACAGCATATGCGGTTCTGTATACCCAATGTCTTGCACTGTTCTCCAACATTACAGCCCATTTCCATACAATTATAATCTTTGGGAATTGCTGCAGGAGGGCATCCTATATTTGACATTGAAAAAGCACTTATTAATCGAATCTGAATATGGCAAAAAACTGATCCAAATTGATGATATAAAGAAAAAGATAAATACACTCAAGAGCTCAAAATAAAAAAATATCATCATTATATTTTAAAAATATCACCTTAGAAGAAAATCCACGTAACATTCTTCTGCGTGATCTTTAACCACATTACACGATAGCCATCTATAAAGCGGTATTCTCATAATGCGTAATAAACATTGCGACACTCCTTCAATAAAAATACTCTTATAACAAGGTTTCTATATTACTGTGTAAAAACTTAGTAATATAGTTAGATTAAGTGTAAGCTGTCTCCTATTCCATGAATTTTTCTATTACATTTTTATGGTCGAAATAATGATGAATCCCCTTGGTTTTTTTTTCCTTCTATGTACATTGCATCAAGGAATACTCCTGTAATTTCAGAAACCATGTAGCATTACAAAGAATGGCACAATAATTTCGATATTAGGGCGTCGCCTGATCGCATGACCTTGCGTCGCAAAACTGCTTATATAGTGTGTCCCAAAAGGTCTTTACAGACTTTAAGTGCTGGCCTGTCAGACCATGACGAACACGTTTTACAGAGGAAGTTGTGTCCGAAAAGTGACCGGCCACCGGGATTCCTGACCTCACCCCCCCCCCCCCCCTGGATTTCTTCCTGTGGGGATAAATGAAGTTCCTGGTATACGGAACACCCATAACATCTGCCATGTATCTCGTCGCCAGAATTTTTAATTTTTTTTTTTTTTTTAATAGTCGTGCTTTTTTGCGTGTCTTATTTTGGGTGTCGATCACGTTGCTGTAGCACTCCGCAGTTTGATTTTCGGACACAACGTCCTATGTAAAAAGTCATGGTCTGACAGGCCAGCACGTAAAGTTTATAAAGGATCTTTAGGAAAACCCTGTATAACGCGGTTTCCATATAACATAATTTTCATATAACCCGGTAAGAATTAATCTAATTGTACAAATTCTAAGACTTTCATAAGGCACTTTCCATATAACGTGATACGAATAAGTCGCGTTATAGGAGGGTTGACTGTATCAGATAATGTCTTTTGATGAAAGAGTTTTCAATTACAGAGAGTATACTTTCCAATATGGAATGGCGCTATGTAGAATGTCCCCACTTGAGAAGACTTGGAAATCACGGATGGGTAATTTTCATCATCTTTTAGATGTTGGGTGGACTCGTTTCTGCAAGTTTCTCAACCCACGTTGCCACATTAAATGCATATTACTATTTCGATGTATTAACATGCGAAGTGACATCTACTTTGAAAAGAAAGCATGAATTTTTTTCTTTCAAAAACAGATGGATTCTAAGAAATTAATAAACCTTTTTGTGAAGTTCAAAAAAATTCATCAAAACTTGTAGAAGATCAAAATAAAAATCATCATGTCAATGAAAATTTATTGCCCGTATATGTGGCATTAAATTCACAAAATATTTTTCATCCCCAGCACCAATCATAGAAATGTTCGGATCATATATGTATAAAAGAATTTAAAATGGTTACTATGACGATAGCAAAAGGGCAAGTACCTTGGCAAATATAAACCTTAGTTGAAAGATTAAGGACAAAAAAGGGATAAAAATAAACGGAATGCGTCATTATATCAAATATCTTTCTTATAATTATCTGAAGTTCCTTGTAGAATATACAGAAAGGATGATTCATATATTCGAACAAAGATAATTTCGAACCGCTGGTGATGTATAACTGGTCTAAGTTTAAATTATGCGAAGTATCAGGCTAGTGCATGGAAAATGTCGGTTTTATTTGTCAAAAGCACGGTCATCGAGCTCCACTGTAAAATGAAACTAAAGTTCTAGCTCCCGATAGGACGGGAACTCCATTATAAAATGGCGCTGCATGTACAATCGGCCTAAATTAGGATGCGGAGAAGGGTGGTGACAACCTATACCGTAAGCGTAAAGCATGAGCCGCCATTTTGAATCCATGGTCGAAAGTGACAATTGAGTTACTATGTTAAATTCGTCGTTATTTTAAAGAAGTTTACTGGTGTTTGAAGTTATGCAGTTTTAAATTAGCCCTTTAGTTGTATGTAAAACCACTCGTTCGTTTTTATTATAGAAAAAGATAACTAAATTTATTGATTTAAGGAGTTTAAATGACTAATTTAAATTTAAAATGAATTTAGTCTCCTTATAATGGGGAAAATCGTGAAATAATAAAAACAAAATTAAAATTAAAGTCACCAATCTTGAAGAAACTTGGGAGATGA
>JAHWFO010020658.1:144333-172866 GCA_023313115.1 Rhysida immarginata
TTTTTAAACAGTATTGTACGATAGGAATTGTAGTCAGTTTTATAATCTATTCTTATTTTTGTTTATATTAAATCTTGTTGAAGTTAAAAGAAATAATATTTTAAAATCTTTATATATACTCATATACTTCAACGTTAAATATACTTAAAAGAATTCATTTGTTTATTAAAAGCGGTGTCTCTCCTGGGTTTTATCTAATTAAGCGTATGTTAGCTTTAAGAGGATTGGTGGGCACTCTGGGAACAAGTCATTTGTCAGAATAGAGATTGGTGTTTAATTAAAGAATTTAATATAGGCTTATTGCGGGACACAACACATTTTAACTAGCCATAATTTTCTCCTTGCAACACTTGTAGGAAAACGAAAGCCTTTCACCTTTTTCGGAGCGATTAGTCGGGAACACAGCAAACAGGCATCGTCTGCTCGTGAAAATTCGATGTTAATAATCTATTTTAAAAGTTCAAGTGATTAAAGTTTCAATTACATACAACAAAAAGATCAACAAACTAACAAATAAAGAAAATTCTATCATTACCAAGCGAGACTCTAAATATCTTACGAGTATTTGTGCAAAAAGCATGAGTTTTCCTATGCATGGCTTATGTATGTACAGGGTGTTGCAGATAACTACAGGGCAGTATAACGGGAAGCCTACCCGCTCGATTGCAGGGGCCGACTCGACATCAAATGATAATTTGATAATTTTATTTTGCTAAATTTGTTTGTTTGCAAAAGAGCATAACCAATTGAGCCAAGGAGGGGTGCGCGCTGTACTACTACAGGGTAGGGGGGAGACAAAAAGTAAACACGCTTATGAATGTCCTCCGCAGCTAGAGGGGACCAACAAACAAACCAAAAATCCAACACAGGAGAATAGTAAGAAATAGCGTTTCACACTTATATTATTATTATGTTTGGTCGTCACGGGCTAACCCGGGTTGCGTCTCGTAGCGGACACAGGGCCAAAGCCACGAGACGCAGCAGACCAATTTGCTCTACTGCTGAGAAAGTGTCACCTGAGTGTTTTGTGAAGTTTCTTACAACAAATGTTCAAAAACATGACAGTTTTGACGTTCACCCCCCCCCTCCCCGACTGTGGAAACCGGTGGCTGCTGCAGGCCAACTTCATCTCCCTCCATTCTGCCAATCGACCGAGCCGGCCCCTGCAATCGAGCAGGTAGTCTTCCCGTTATACTACCCTTTAGTTATTTGCAACACCCTGTATATATGTGACCAATTTTGTGCAGCTAACTCCTCCGAACACGCAAATAGCAGAACCAAAGAAAATTAATACATACTTAGAGGGTATCTTAAACTGTGCCTTGACATATTTTTATGACAATTGGTCAAATTCTTTAGAGCTATTAACTTTTTTCTTAATATGAAGAAATGGCTATAGCATTCATACAAGCGAAACAAAGTCAATAAATTCGAATAATTTTTGTAAATAGTTTGTTTGCCAACCAAATGACGAGCCATTTTGGAGATATTAATGGATCCTTTTCCCCGCCAAACAGAAAAAGATTTTAACTTTTTTTTTTCATTTTAAAAATCAATACATACACAGAGGGGGACTTAAACAGTATCTTGACCTATCTTTTAGGAATGTTGGTTAAGCCTTTTAAAAGACATTAATTACATTAATTTTTTTTATAAAAAAATGACATGGCTGTTGCATTTATTCCAGCAAACAAAAGTCATGTATTGACTCCTCTCAATATTTTTTATAGAAATTGTTTGGCTGTGAGCCATTGCGGAGTCATTATGAGAATATAAGGTTTAAGGTCCCCTCGTTCCCCATTTTCATCCCACTCAAATAGATTTTTTTCCTTTTCATGTCAAACAAGGAGGCCTGTACGATTGTGTCATTCCAATTTATTTTTGAAATACCTCAGTTTATGAAGCATTTTTCACAGAAACGCATGTAGATAATGTTACAATAAAATTAGTCGTGAAGTGCATGATGACGATGAAAAGAAGCTGACTTGGGGGAATCTGAACACAAGTCACATTTATAATTTTCTTTTTCAGTGGTTAAAGCCCAATATCTCTTCAAGTTAGATTTGTTCGAGAACTTTTTTGTGCACAAAAAGCAACGAATCGCTTGCAAACCTCTCTCTTCTTCCACCTCAATGGTTTCGACGGAGCGAGTGACGTTTTATCTTGACCAATCAACAAGCGGATCAGTTCCTTTCTCCAGACGCAAGTCATAGTTGGCCCTACCGCGATCTATGCGGCACCTGGCGCGATCTCTTTTCCTTAGCTTCTCGAAACAATGGAAAATGTCGGAAGCTCGATGGCCATTTTTATCTGCAGGCCGTGGTCAAAAGTAAAAGTGAAAATCTTAACAATAGATAAACATTTTAAATCAAAATAAAAGCTTCAGAATTTATACACTTCTGCTAATGCAACGCAAATTTATGTATCCCTGTCACATAAAATTCTTGAGTTCTGGAATCGAAGAATGCTTTGAAGGCTAATTCTGCAGCTTCCTGGTTTCTTTAAAACCTTCCCCTTCAGAAAATTATCGAGATGCTTGAAAAAATGGTAATCAGTAAGCGACATGTCAGATGAGTAGGCGGGGTGAGACAAAAACTTCATAACCCAATTTGTTGTTTGTTCACGGTCACTTTTGCAATGTCTGGCCTTGAGTCATCATACAGAAGAATTGATCCCTTTCGATTGACCGATGCTGGACTTTGGTCCCGCAATTGTTCATGCATTTTGTCAATTTCTTGACAGTTCATTGCAACTGTTATTGTTTCACCCGGTTTCAAGAAGCTGTACTGGGTGGTTCCACTTGCCGACCACCATACTGCTGTCACCATAACTTTCTGCGGGTGCAGATTTCGCTTTGGAAACACTTTTGGAGCTCCTTCTGCATTCAACCACTGAGCTGACCGATGCCCATTTCTTCTGCAACTTCTTATCAGCTTCAATAATTTTTCGCAAGACATCATTGTCAACAGTCGCCTGAGGTCCTTATCTTCAAGGGATTCATCACCAGCATACCAACGTTGCACCAGCTGGTCATTCACGGTTCCTTCGTCTAATGCTTGGTTAATATTCCGAGCTGTTTCTGTTGCCTTTCGCCCTAATTCCGTGGGCATAACTCCCATTCAGCAACTTTACAATATTAACCTAGCAACTTTTATATACAAAGCCCTCAATAATGCCATAGTTACTACCCTCTCCCAACAGTTATTTACTACTACTAGAACCCCTTATAACACCCGATACTCTGATTCCCTGCCAATCCCTCACATAAGGCGAAACTTCCAACTCAAAAGTGTCTCCATCGCCGGGAATAGACTCTGGTCCACATTACCGCTAGCTCTCCGTTCATCACCAAACACTGCCACTTTCAAATACCGTCTAAAGAAATATTTTTTAACATTCCCACCAAACTAACTTTCCTCTCCTTTCCTCACCCTTTCTATCCTTAAAATTTAACTTTTAATATATCAAAATTGTTTCTTTGCTCCCCACCCAGGAACCTACCTCGTCGGCCCCCGCCATACTGGCACTGGGTGGACAACTTGTATCTTTCTTTAGATTAAATAAAAATGAAAAAAATAAAATAAAAAAATAAAAATTTAAACTAAAAAAAATTGGTGCGAATCTGTTGTTTGTCCATGGTTCATTTGATGCTTGAAGAACACCAAACAAATGTGATATGAAACGAACTACTAACATGCACAGATAGAGAAAACTTCACGCTTCAAAATGATGTATGATATTTGCATATGTAAATAGGTCTGCATTTGAGAACCATGTTCAAAGTTCAGTATGTTAAAAAAATGACATTTTTCCTGTACCAACCTAATAAAATTAAATTTAAAATAGATAATAAGGAGGAATAAATGGACGAATATAATAAAGAGTATATTTTAAGAAATAAAAATATATACGGAGGGTTGATTCAGATAAAATGAGACGACTTTGCAGTTCTGTTACGATGGTGTAATACCATGGCGCCACCATCGGTTGTGTTCGACGTGAGAACCACGTTGTTGGACTATCGCCCGGCACCGTAATTTCCACTGAAGTAGGCTGAGTTTGAGGGACTCCATGGGAAGTTCGTTCCATACCTGCTGACACACTTTCCATAGCCCATCACCGGTTCTTGGTCGGCGACTTCCGAGCCGTCGTTTCAGGAGACCAAAACAACAGAAATCCATCGGTGATGCGTCAGAAGATTTTACAGGCACATGAGAGAAGGGAATAACTCGTATGCCCGTCTCCTGTTCCATCTTCCTGTAGTAAGCCACAGATGACTTGGCAGTGTGGCTTGATGTCTTGTCCATGTGGATCCAGACTTTTGATTGCTCACCAGGGTACAGACGTGGGATATCCTGCCGATATATGTGGTCCATTACATTACTCTGGAAGTAAGCTGCATTAATTTTACAGTTTCCAGGAACTCGACGAATCGTGAGCAGTCCACGTGAGCAATATCCGGCAACCACCATGAAGCCCTTTGAAAATTTTTCCTTGCACCTTCGGACAAAGTCGGACCTGGCCTTGCCCCCTCTTTTGCGATAGTAAATTGCCCTGGGTTTGTTGGTGTCATCGAGGTACACCCAAGTTTCATCCAAGGAGACAACCCACTTCCATCGGTCACCTGCAAGATGGTTTTCATGCAGTTTTCTGGCGTTGGTGAATCGTTCATGCACGTGCCTGGCCGACAGTCTGTGACCGCGCGCTTTATGACGTCGCTCCAGCCTAAGATTGTCATGAATTTTACAGACTGTTGCCTGTGAAATACCTTTCCTTTGGGCTAGACTTCTCTGTGTGGGGGATTTTCTTTCAGCACTTCAGACCGGATTTCTCGCACCACCTGAGCTGGGCGTGTTGGCTGGGGCTTGTTTCTGGTCTGCTTCTCTGCTCGTGCACGTTCATTAGATGGTCGCAATTTGTTCTTTTGGATTATTCGAACCGCAGTAGCTTTGGATACCACAATACCATTTCGTTTGCATAATTCCACAATGCACGAAAGACTGAAGTTAGCGTCGGAAAGGCCAAACATATACCCTTCCCAAAAAGCTATGATTTTGGAAGCCATGTTTCAGCACGAAATGTCCCAAATAACAGCAACAAGTGTATACAAAGCTAATTCCCATGAATAGTGGACGAGTCATGCAAATCACATTCCGTCAAGGTCATACGCGGCGTTTAAAGTCTCATTTTATCTGAATCAACCTCCGTATTTAAGTCAAAAATTATCAGTCTTTTCAGCTAAAGAGAAACAGTTATTTATGAAAAGTAATAACCTGATAAATATCTTGGCTGTTTTGATCTTTCATATTTTCGTCTTCTTTCTGAATAATTATGACGTCCATGATACTGCTTTTTCCGGTTTCTTTTAGAGCAGGATATCAAATAAATAGAAACAACGAGAAGCAGCATTAAAACCATCGTCCATCTACCTTCCATTATTCTAGGAATTAGGCTGAAAATGGAGAAATGTGTTCTTTAATAACAGTTATTATAGTGAGAAGTTTATCTTTAATAGAAGTTTAGTTAATTATAAAATCCGACGATAAAAAGCATTATAAGGAAATGGTCAAAGTAAAGCGTATTATTTCTTCAGAATAAAAACAATGGAATACAATATTTCTGGCCTCGTAGAATGCCATTGAAATGTTCAATTATTTATTCTCTACAGCAGTGAAATCTCTTGCTGCCTGATCCCCTTCCCCATTTAAGAAAATTAATTTTGACCCAAAATGGCAGATTTCAAGATAGCAGCCAAAGTCCAAACTTATCACAAAAGATTGAGCTTCTATCCTATTCCCTGCTAACATGGTCACATTGTTCATTCTACACACCATTTCCGAAATATAGCTATGTCCAGTGACTTTTGACTCACCTAGATTCAAATGAGTGTATTTTTAACCGTAGCTGACAAAAAGGACAGGCCCCAACACGTAAAATCACAGCCTTTTAGAAACTATCTGGCCTGAACATGACGTCAATAATGTACGAGGCTTGTCCGTAAAGTAAGTATCGTTTCGTTCTATTGCCACTCGTCTCTCTGGTTCATTATCTTTGCACTGACACCTTTACAGCCGGATTGTGTTGTGTTTACATTTGTTAGTGATCGTTGAAAATGTTTAAGATAATTTCTGAGCCCGCGGACTGTGAAGTGCGTTTTGTAATTTTGAGTGCAAAGAATGTTAAGCCAACTGAAATTCATCGTCAACTTGTAGAGATTTATGGGGAAAATGTAATGACTGATGGAATGGTGAGAAACTGGGTTAGGCAGTTCAATGATGGACGAACTAATGTTCTGATGAAGCATGGAGTGGGCGGCCTTCTGTTATCAATGATGATTTGGCTGAAAAAGTGAATGAGAAAATTCGTGAAAACAGACGGTTCACAATAAGAATGCTTTGTAATGAATTTCTACAAATTTCAAAAACTGTTTGCATGGGATTGTCACACAGCAGTGGTTGTCTTCACCGGTGACATCTTTCTATGAAGAGGGCATAAAAAGTTGAATTCCAGCTACGACAAATGTCTGAACAACGGTGGCAAGTATGCAGAAAAATAGTTTAAGAAATGCTCTTTCATGTAAAAATTAATTTTGTTTTAAAAAAATATTTTTATGTGTTTTTTTACAAAACGGTACCTATTTTCCGGAAACGCCTCGTATTGTTGAAGTACCAAGATTGTGACTTTGAATTTACTCTATAATAGCACCACCAGAAAGACGTAACAATGTTTTATCTTTTCCATGTTCAGACCTGGTAGTTTCTAGAAGACCTGGTAGTTTCTAGAAGACCTGGTAAAAGTTACCTGACCATCGTAGTCTGAGGAACAATGTAACTTTCATCGTTCCCAACTTGGATTTTAACAGTCAGTATTTTTTCGTTTGTTGAAAACAATGATGGTTAGATTGTGTGTCTGCTGACTATGGTCAGATGACTTTTCAATGCCGAGGCCTGTATTTTTCATTGGCTAAGTTTTTAACCGTAGCCGACGACAAAGACAGGCCGGGGCACTAAAAAGACACATGACCAAAGTAGATCGCGCAAGAATTCGCTCTTCATTGTTTTCATCTTGGATTTCAACAATCAGCGTTTTTTCGTTTGTTGGAAACAATGAAGATTGGATTGTTGCTCGATCTACTTTGGTCATGTGATTTTTTAGTGCCCCGGCCTGTCTTTCTACTTGGCTTTGTTTTTAACAATATGACTTGATATAGGAACAATATGTGAGTGGTCGCGCAAAAAGGTCCCGTTTTAATTTTGAAGACGTGTATGAACAAGGGCTAAAAATCACTCAGAAGCTAAAAAGAAAACAAGAAAAGGAAAAACCTGTGGGCGATGTAAGCAACCAGGGTACACCGTACGTTCATACAAACAAAACCATTAATTCAACCGTGTGCGCTGTATAAGAATCAATTGAATTTCAGGTGAGTGATAAAAATAATTAATATAAAAAATAATAATGTTCTGTTTAGACTAAAAGTTGAAAGGCCAACGATTGTAAGTGACCAAAACACAACAAACGCTTCCAATCTCTTCAGGTCCTTCTTCGCGTGACCACTCATATACAAGCTAATATAGTCGATTTGTTATGAAAAGGTGAATGTGTTCGTGGTATACCACTTTCCAATTTAAATAGTAGCAACTGAGACCGGTGGGGTGTGGGCTTTCCAATTCTCGAGTCTGTCATTGTGCATGGATGTTTGTGTTTGCCTTGGACACATGATAGATACATATACGCGTGTGTACAAGGCTAAAAATTTACCGAACCAACCAACAATAGATTCAACTATGGGACGTAAAGTAGCCTTCCAGACTGAATTTTGGAAGGCTACAAATTTTTGAAATTATTATAGCAATTCAGAATGATTAAAACAGTTTCTTAAATTATTCTGCTTTTTAAATTTTGACAGACATTCTCTAGTTAAATCCTGCATACTAAAAAAAATATGGTACTTTGTGTACTTTAATTGCATTTTATAGGGTGCTTTTGAACTCGGTGTACAAACTTCACATGGTGATAGGTAATAACATATTGAACATTTTTTACCAAAGAATGAATGATCTAAAGTTCACTATTACATCGCTACAGAGAAAAAAAGTTACCAACAATTAGTTAACAATTTTACTGACAACTGATTACAGTAACTATTCAATGGAATTAGCAAGTACACTAACACTTGCCTGGCATCGTCGGATATTGACTGGAGAACAGTTTCAAAAATACCTGGCATGTCACATACCAGCTGCAACTTCAATTCTGTTAGCTTGCATACGAGAATGCATTCAGTTCAGTTCAGCTTCAGTTCAAAAACATACTGAAAACATCAAGGCATAATTTGCATGCTGCTTGCATGCATAATTCAGCTAGTAATGGATTAAGTATTTTCAATATTTTTCCCTGAAGCAATTTAATAGTGAACTTCGGACCATCCATTCTTTGGTAAAAAATATTCAGTATGTTATCATCTTCAGTAATGTGGTATACGGTGAGTGACGGGATTGAAAATGGTGAGATTGCAAGCAATATCATAAAATTTCATTTCATAATAAAAAATTTATGATTCTAATTCAGATTACAACTCATATTAGATAATATTTTCCAAATTTATAAGCTTTAATTTAATTATCTATTTAGTCATTAATATTGAGAACGTACTAAGATTGTCTTCTTTCAATGTAATTATATCTGTTAGACCTATAGTTAAAAGATTTATATGCATGAAACTTCAGATGATCGCAAGTGGTTTCAATATACAGTATTCTAATTTTTTGCTCTTACGTTACGACAGCAGCCATTCCTTTAATCACCCAAAACATGTAGAAGAATATAATTTAAAATTGAAGAGCTTATTTTTGTTTTAATTAGTTAGAAATGATATAGTTATTTTAAGTTTGCTTCTTAGAACATTTTACAGTTTCAAACGGAACAATAGTGAATAAGTTTAACTTAACAATTGATCGTTGTGTCCACAGAATCTTCTCTGATCCTACTTCTAGTTAAAGTTAACATTTGAAAATGGACTTTACAAAAATTGTATTAATGAATCTACCGCCTGTGAGAAATGCGACATAATATTTTAAACTTAAATAAGAACTGAAAACTTATTTACAGATGATTAAAAACGTATAATTGATAAATATATATTAACTTACTGTAAAAAAATAACGAAATCGGAGTGACGATTTATTTATGTATTCCTAAAAATCATTTTATTTTCATTTAAAGCCTCGAGTTTACAGGCCAAATGCACATACAGTAATAGTATTTTCAATTTCCGTGACTTTTAATAAGTTAATTTTAGAATGATAAACGGTGAAACTAGAATCTGAATGAAACATTATTCTTGTAGTGATAATGTGATTAAATTTCAGTTTTACTGAGAAACAAAATTGATATAGCTGTAACATACTTCATTGAATCACTGTGTAAAATAAATAAATTTAAAATTATAGAATGCTACTCACCATTTATTATTCTTTATTATTTCATTTCTATATGCCAAGTAAGATCTTTAGCAGCTCAAACATTTCCATGATGAGCTTTGAAAGTACAGTAGATGAAAACTTCCAATTTAACGCTTAAAATAATGAAACATACTTTACTAATTAGGTACTCTCTCTAGTACAGAATCTTTCATACTTGGACTTCCATTGGGATGGGCATCTATACAGAAAAACTCGGTAAACATATACTGGCGTTCATTAGATTTAAATTAAGAGGCTGCAGTTTCAAAAATAAATAGAAGGATTAATTTTTTCATGGAATACATTATTAAAAAATGAATCGTTTCTTGTTCAATTGATTAAAATTTTAAGTCAAATAAATATTTTCAGTTCAAAAAAATTAAAGAATCGTATAAAGTCAAACAAAGTTACTTAAACTGGATACAAACATAGTTTCTACATCTCATATTTAAAATATATTTTAATCTCGAAGAATTCCATGGAAAATTAATATACGATGTACCTAAATTGTTTGTATAGAATTTGTGGGGTGCTTTCTGACAGGGCAAGGAATAAAAAACTGCTAATGAACATACATCCGAAAATGCACATTTTCGCCGCTAGGCGGCACTGAAAGATCACAACCCCACTCCTACCATCTCTTTCATTTCCTGAATTGTCTGTAAAAAACTTTCGGAGGTGCTTCCTAGCAGGACAAAAAACAAAAAATTATTTAGTGAACATTGGTCCGAAAATGCATACAAAGGCATTCCCCATAATCCGAAACTATACAAAAATCTAACACGTCTGTCATAGCCAATTGGCACATGCACAAATGGTACCTTCACGATCCCACCTAGCAATTTTCATTGCTAAGATATAGTAAGTAATACATCAAACAAATGGTAACGACGAACTATAAGCGGTTATTAATTACTGTTTTTGCCAATTGATAAATATGGTTCCGCGGATGAACCATTTTGAAGATGGTCGTAATCGATGCGATTGCACGTGCGCTAATGGTACCCACATGACACCCTCAAAAATTTTCAATGATAAGATATAGCAAGTAGTATACCAAACAATTCGAAATGATAAAATAAGAGCGTATAAAACGTTATTATGTACGTTTTCTTTCATGCATGAACAATGGAGTTCATATCCGGAGATCTTGCTGGCCACTCTAAGCGTTGAATATCCTCACTTTGCAGAAAGTCCTTCACCATCAGAACTCTGTCGGGACATGCATTATCGTCCATGAGAATAAAATTTGGACCAACGGGTCAAGAGAAATACAACAAATGGTTTATTCAAAGTATCCTCCATCGCCAGCTACACATTTCTGCCATCTCTCTGGCAATACATAAATACCGCCACGATAAAACGACGTGTCTTTGGACCGAGACCATTCATCCAACCAATTTTGCACTTCTTCGAAAGTGGGCAAGTGTAGCTCAGCCAAGCCATGCGCCTTCGACCGGAATAAGTGATAATCGGAAGGGGCCCGGTCTGGCGAGTACGAGGGGGGGGGGGCGGTAGCAGATAACATTTCAGCGTCTTGATGATCTCCTGGAAGATGCCTGCGCGATGGCATGGAGCGTTGTCGTGCGGCAAATCGCTTGTTCGTGTCTCGTGTCTCGTTCTGGCCGATTTTCGAGCAATACATGGTTCAGATTGATATTGTTGTCATTAGCGATGCCCATTAACAGTTTCGCCCGGTTTCATCCAATAACGCTTGCATATCGGCGTCCTCAATTGTTTTTGTCTTCCAGGGCCACTTCTGAAGCATTTAAACCAATCTTCACATGTAGTTTTCGATGGTGCATGTTCGCCGTAGGCCTTCTCAAGCAAACGATGTGTCTCAGCCGCATCCTTTTTCAGGTTAAAGCAGAAAAGCAAGCTTCCCGCAAAAGCTGTTTGTTTGGCACAAAATCCGACATCTTCGTTGTTGATAAAATAATTTTGCGTTGTGATATGTTTTGGTAGTACGACTGGTTATTGGTTCACAGATGTCCACGCAATGAAGAAACACAACTTCCGGCATGTATGTCGACTGCATGTGTCCTTAGCGCCATCCATTTGTGAACTCGGAAACCTAGTTTCACACCTGGTAATGACATCATTATGGTACCATGGGAAATTTCCAATGTTAAGTCATATCATGCAATACACTCATATGCCAAAAGTCATGGGATAGCACCTAATAATGTGTGGGAGCTCCTCTAACCCGGCGAAGTGCCACAGTTCAACTGGGCATTGACACCACAAGTCGGTGGAAGACATCTGAAAACATTGTAACCATTCCGACTGGAGAGCTTCCCATAATTGCCCATTACGGAGCCATCACCGGCTTGCACAGTGCATGCTTGACAACTTGGGTCCATGGCCTTCATGGGATCTGCGCCACATTCGAGCCCTACCATCAACTCGTATTAGCTGGAATCGAGGCTCATCAGACCAGGTCATACGTTTCCAGTTGTCAAGTGTCCAGTCGATTTGTTCATGGGCCGAGGAGAGACGTTGCTGACGATGTCTTGTTGTTAGCAAGGGCACCCTCGTGGGTCTTCTGCTTCCATATCCCATGGACACCAGATTTCGTTGCAGAGTTCGCATCGATACAGTTCTAGTATCACCCTGGTTAAAATCTGATGTCATCTGGTAAGGGGCCAGTTGCCTATCCTACTCAAGACTATCCTATCCTATTAGCGCTGACTATCCTACTCAGACGCCGTTGGTCCCGTTCATTGAGAAGGTGTGGTCGATCAATGCGTTGTCCATGATGGGAGGTAATGCCGTCAAGTTGGTACTCTCGGTAGACTCTTGAAACTGTGGACCGTGGGATGTTGAATTCTTGAGCCACCTCCGAAATTGAATGACCCATACGTTGTGCTCCACATACGAGGCTACGTTCGAACTCGGATAGGTCTCGTCGTGTAGCCATTGTCACACTGAACACCTCACCCCTTACTCATGACAGTGTAACTAAACCTACTGACACTGATTTGCATATTTATACTGTTTGCACATAATGCTACTGCCGCTTGAAAAATAGTCCACTGCTATCCCATCACTTTTGGCACGTGAGTGTATATCGAGCAACGTGTAATGACTAGGCATGAACGAATATATAAGAGTACATAATAAGTTAGAAGATGTGTCGATTTGGATTCAGGGGTATGTGTGGTAATGATACCATTAAGGTACCATTTGAAAATTTTCAATGCAAAGAAATTGCATGTAATATATCAAAAGACTCGTATCGATCTGTCATGAACGATTATATAAGAGTAATTACAAAGTTTGAAGATGGTTTAATATGAATCAGTGCTACATATTCTAATGACACAATTATCGTACTATTGAAAAATTTCAATGCTAAAATATGTCATATAGTATATCAAACAACTTGGAATGGCATGTCCTGAACGAATATGGAAGACATATTCTAATGACATCGTTATGGTACCAATCAAAGATTTCAGTGCTAAGATATGTCATGTAATATATCAAACTACATGTAACGATATGCCATGAAGGAATATAAAAGAGTAATTAATAATTTCGAAAATAGTCGATTTTTATTCAATGCTCTCTATGCTAATGATAACATTATGGTACCATTAAAAATATTCAATGCTAAGTTAGGGCAAGTAACATATCAAACAACAAATAAAGACCTACCATGAATAAATATATAAGAATAACAAGAACGACAGGAAACCATTAATCCACATAAGATTTATTAAGACGTATGCGCATTTCGGCAGCCAAGCTGCCTTCTTCAGCGTATACAAAGACCTGATCAGAACAAAGTAAATCAGGTCGTTTCGGATAGAGCCTATCCTTTATCAAAGCAAAAAAGGATAATTCTCTAAAAGCAAATAGAATATTAGAGAATTATCCTGAAGTTATTATCTCTCATTATATAAGAATAGTTATAAAATTCGTACATTATCGAATTTGAATCACTGGAATCTGTTTTAAGATTTTTAAAAACAATTCAAAAATTTAGGAATTATGTTTCAAATAGTTTATGTGACGGCGATTAGTTTAGCCTTTCGGTACTTGGTTATGTCATTCCTTAATAGTTTATTAAGTACCGTTTCAGTATGGGGAAACGTCTGTGTGTCTGTCTGTCTGTCTGTCCGTAACTCTAACTTCTCGAAGGCTATGAAAATCTGTTTTCGCCAATTGATAAATATGGTTCCGCGAATGAACCATTTTGAAAATGGTCGTAATCAATACAGTGCAGGTGCCCTTATGACACCCTCTAAAATTTTCAATGATAAGCTATAGCAGTAGTACAACAAACAACTCGAAATGACAAGATAAGAGTGAATATAACGTTTTTTTGAAAGTTTTCTCCCATGCATGCTCAATCGTCTTCGTATCCGGAGATCTTGCTGGCCAGTCGATGCGTTTGACTATCCTCATTTTGCAGAAACTCCCCCACCATCAGAACTCTGTCGGGAAATGCATTTTCGCCCATAAGAATAAAATGTAGAACCATGGCTCCTCTGAATCCTCTAACATGATCTTCTAGTGAAATTGTTTCTGTAGTACATGTTTTAATTATGTCATTATGGTACAATTGGAAATTTCCACTGGTAAGTTATATCATAGACGGATAAATGAGAGAAGGACGAGACACAAAAACCCTGGAAGGTAATTATGCAGATAACGGCCTCTAACTCAATTTGCGTTTTTCGCTACCTGTTTTTGCTTTTCGAACTAAGCTTTGTGTTCCTCTGCCTTTCTCGGGGAGTGGACGAATTATTCCATTTTCTTTTTTGGTGAGGGAAGGTGTTTATCTGATGGTAGGCAAATTCTTACTACTCTCGAATATCGAAGTTGCCATCAACAATTGCAACAAGTGCTTCTGTTATATAATCGTCACCACTTCGTACACTTAATAAAAAAAATCGCCTTTTATTGCATATTTATGTTAACTTTTATTTGCTCATATTAAGCACAATTAATAAATTGCCTATGTAACTCAAATTTTCGGCACGTAAAAAACGGATGAAATTAAGGGCTTCAGTAAAATTTTAAAATTCCTATAATTAACTTTCAAGGGTAAAACTCGTTAGACTGAACCGGAATAAGTAAGCTTTCTTTACTAATACTCAATAATATACAGGGTGATCAAAAAGTCAGTTCACCTAAAAATATATATTTTCAAGCTACAATAAGTACAATAAGATTAGGTTAATCTATTAAACATGCTTTTACCGTGTGTCTCAAAAGTCGCGTGCCAAATGGGTTAATTGGTTGCCTTGATTTTGTAGGTGAAATAGTGAAATAGAAGAATAATGCTGACACCGGAACAAAGTGTAGAGCTGATACTTCTTTGTGGAGATCACCACATAACATCTCGAGAAGCTCCAGACGAATTTCAACGCCGGCACCCTGATAATCCCAAGCCCACCAGCTACACTTTTACGCGTGACAGAAGAAAATTTGGATCGTGTGAGACATTGTCTTCGAGTGCATGGTGCACATTTTGAACATGAACGATAAGCTTGCGAAACCGTGTGAACATAAAGCCAACATTCATAAACTTTTCATATGGCACGCGACTTTTGAGACACACGGCAATAAGATATTTTGTTCAATAGAGGTATTAATTGAAAAATATTTTGGATACTAAATTTCTCAGCAAACTCTCATTTTAAAACGGAGCGCCTCACCCATCACCCTCATCTATCTTCAGAAGGTCTTCCAATGGTGAATTATTAATATTTATTGCGGGTCTTTTTTTTTTAATAAAAACATTCAAAAATAAATTGAAATGGTTCAACGGTACATTCCCATAGCCCTCCCATTTTGACATGAAAAGAAAAAAAATAATAATAAAAAAAAAATTTTAAGGGGGAATTGGGAGGGGGGGGGGCATAAAAAGACCTTTATAACTCAAGAATGGCTAAATAGGGCCAAACAATTCATTAACAGATATTCGCCTCAGAGAAAGGAGTCCGTAAATGTCGAATTTATTGGCTTTGGTTCGCATATTAGCGAATGCCAACACAATTTCTTCATTTTTAGAAAAAAATGAATACACTATTTCTCAATAGGCTTCAGCACTTATTGCGTCAATACATTGTTTAACGGACCCTCTAAGTATGTATTAATTTTATTTGATTCTGTTATTTGCCGTTTCGAAGGAGTTAACTGCATAAATTGGTCACATACGTACAGATGGGTTTTTTTTTTCAAAATTTCATCATATCTTCTCGAGTACAATGATGAGATAATTATGCAGATGTTTTGACTCAATGTCTTACTTGTGGGTTTATTCATCTGCTCAACATAGTATAATAATGAAAAATCAATAAACATAAATAAAAAGGAACTAAATAGAGAAGAACGACGAGATGTTTCGTCCTGGCACTCAGGACATCTTCAGGTCATCTGGCTTGGTTTAAAGTTTGAGGGCCCTCCCCTTCTTCTTGGACATTTCGCGGTGTTGGGTGTCAGGCAAGATTTGTGGCTTTTTTGCGAAGGAGGACTGACCTGGGGGGTGAGATGGGCAGGGTGGGATGGAGTTAGCGGTAAAAATGTAAACAAAACGAAACGAAAGTAATCGAACTTAAAATCGGCTTAAATATTGAAATGAAAAATAGATCTAATTATAGAATTACTACCAAAATTTGGGTGGATTTGATAAGAGAGTAGATATTGATATGAGAGTAGATTGAATTATAAAATTAATTGCCAATTTCGGTGGACTTGATAAGAACAACTTGCCAAATTGTTATTATCTTTTTTATGTAAATTGATTCTTTGATCACTCTTTTTATATAATTTTGCTGTCTCTTTAATATGCTACCTGGTTCCATGCTACTGGGTGATTATTTGTGTACACATGGAGAGCAATGGGGTTGTTGAAATCTTTTGTTCTGCATGAATTTTGATGTTCATGAATACGTGTTTCTAATCGTCTTTTCGTCTGACCTGTGTACGACTTGTTGCATTGTGAGCATGGTATATTGTAAATGAGTTCTGAGTTAAAAATCAATTACAGAACCAGCGACATAGTGCGGAAATAAATATTGTAAAAGCCAATATTAAACTACAATATTTAACACTGGAACGTTTGAAAACGTCATTAAACAAAACACGTGCCAGCCTGATCAATAAATTAGATCGTGATTCCTTACGTTTCATCTTAGACTATGTCAGGAATAAATGTGAAGAATTAAAAACAAATTTAAGCAAAATGAAAAATGATAAAGCCCGCGAATTGCTAAACCAAAACGACCAGAATAACGTTATTAATCTCGCCGACATTGACATCCCCCACAATTTCTTGCAACTTCTATCATTAGGTCTGAATTTTAAACTGCCTGCTTCGTTGAATATTATTGATTATATAGCAGATATAGAAGCTGCTTTAACAAAAATCCCTGAAAACAAAAAAGAAATGATAAGAAAAAAGGCAATATTCAGTATACACAAGTTAGCTTCATCGAACAACACGTCAGACAACTCCCAAAAAGAATTAAAAAGACCTTCACATCACCCCCATATGTAAAGGCAAAAAAATAGTCATTCAACATAAGATAGAATATATAGACAGCACTATGGAATTTATTAATGACAATACACATTTTCAATCAGAACTACAAGATAAGTCGAAAACCTTCCTAAACGAAACAATCAATCTGCTCTTAAAATGGAAAAAATGGAAAATGATTGACGACAGTACTTACAACAATTTGAGACCAAATAATTCCCTTCCTAATAAATTCTTCTCAATTCAAAAACTACATAAAAACAATAAACCAAGACCTATAATCTCAACAAAAAATTCCGCCACGTACAAATTAGCCCAATATCTGGAAAAAATTTAACTCCATACTGCAATTTTCTATATTCATGTAAAAATTCCTACGAAGTCAAAACGCAATTAGAAACCATAAAATTAAAAAGTAACTATCAAATTCATACATTAGACGCTAACAGCATGTATGACCATGTGCCTGTCCCACAGACTTTAAATATCCTCAAACAAACATTACAGACACAACTTGACAGCACCACAATCAACAATCTTATAGAGGGTGTAAAATTATGCTTAGATAACAACCAATTAACATTCGACAATAAATTATTCTCTGAGACACAGGGCTACCTATGGGAAGCCCCCTGAGCCCCCTTCTTGCCAACTTGTATGCAAATAATGTGGAATACGAATTAATAAAAAAAATCAGAACTCAAATCAAAAATAGTGTGCTGGATAAGATACGTAGATGATATCTTAATAATCACAAAAGACTACAATATTCAAAACATTGTAGACCATTTGCAGTCTAATTCCTCCTTCCAATTCACTACAACCGCAATAAATAATAACCACCTCATTTTCCTACATCTTTTAATCACTCGCCACAATAACAGGATGATATTTGATTTATATGAAAAACCCACACAAGGTACCATAACCATCAACTATAACTCTTATCAACCTTACCACCACAAAATGAACATCATTAAGAATCATCTATCTCGTATATACAACCTCTGCTCTCCCATCAATATTCATAAACAAATAGATATGTTTTGGAAAAAATTGGAAAAAAATGGCTATCCAAAACAAATTCTGACAAAATGCGTCAACGAATTTTTACACAGTCCAATAGGAAAAATATGAATCCTGTGGAAAATAATCAAACGGATAACAAAAAAGAAAAAATTAAATTCTCTTTTCAATACCACCATAAACTAAATCGTGACATTAAAAAATTTTTCAATGATACCGAAGTCCAACCAGTATTTCGCAACCCAAACTCTCTTTTCAGCAGCCTAGTCAAATTAAAAACATCACCTCCAGTCCCGGAAAAAAAACTCAGAACTCATTTACAATATACCATGCTCACAATGCAGCAAGTCGTACACAGGTCAGATGAAAAGACGATTAGAAACACGTATTCATGAACATCAAAATGCATGCAGAACAAAAGATTTCAACAATCCCATTGCTCTCCATGCTTACACAAATGATCACCCAGTAGCATGGAACCAGGTAGCTATATTAAAGAGAGAGCAAAATTATATAAAAAGAGTGATGAAAGAATCAATTTACATAAAAAAAGATAATAACAATTTGGCAAGTTGTTCTTATCAAGTCCACCCAAATTGGCAATTAATTTTATAATTCAATCTACTCTGATATCAATATCTGCTTTCTTCTCAAATCCACCCAAATTTTGGAAGTAATTCTATATTTAGATCTATTTTTCATTTCAATATTTAAGCCGATTTTAAGTTCGATTACTTTCGTTTCGTTTTGTTTACATTTTTACCGCCAACTCCATCCCACCCTGCCCATCTCACTCCCCAGGTCAGTCCTCCTCCGCAAAAAAGCCACAAATCTTGCCTGACACCCAACACCGCGAAATGTCCAAGAAGAAGGGGAGGGCCCTCATACTTTAAACCAAGCCTGATGACCTAAAGATGTCCTGAGTGCCAGGACGAAAGATCTCATCGTTCTTCTCTTTTTAGTTCCTTTTTATTTATGTTTATTGATTTTTCATTATTATACTATGTTGAGCAGATGAATAAACCCACAATTAAGACATATCTTCTCGAATTAAAATTTTTAAGTCAATTTTAGACAAAAAAAAATCGAGATTACTTATTCGTTCGAAGGACTGAACGAGAACATTTAAACCCTTTACAAATACATAATATACAATAGGATTAGCTTAATCTATTAAACACGCTTATGGTAAAATAGTTATTCATTGAATAGTATTTCTGATATTAAATTTCTCAACAAACTCTCACTTTTGAACTTCACATCACGGAGCGCTTCACTTCTATCATTCTCCATGAGCTGAGAGCATTGAGCAACTTGCCGCAAGCGCGTGCTGCCATTCAGAGATGAAATCATCGCCATGGTGCAATTTGCCATGGTTAATTGCTCCATGGTCATCGTCTTCTAAGCGGAATGAGCTAACACTCTCCAAAATGTATAATGTCGAAATCGGCGTAGCTCTTGTGTCTGCCTGACTGCCTGATGATGAGGTCACATGGCGCTACTGTTCCCTTTTAATATAAATTGTGCATAAATATATCTTTTTACCAACGAAATCTTGAAAGTCAAGAGTTGCTATTAAGTTGTGTATTAGCACTAATCATAGTGAACAGCAATACGGGTGGTCCTATTAGCTATCTTCAATGATCAGCAGGTCCTTGGCCAAAGTAATCAGCTCATCAGCCCTACTCTACCGCTCCTTAACATTAATGTAAGGGTTAAGTAGGGTTTTTATCTATTCGCGAAAAGTGGTTGATTATGAATTCGATTATACTCTGGATGGTAGAATAATTCATCGAACAAAGACAATCAAAGATTTAGGTATCCTTTTTAACAGCAATTTGACATTTACTGATAATCTTGAACTGCTGCTAACGCAAACTACAGGGTGAGTTTTTTAAAAGTGGGCCGGTGAACAATGTGTAAAAATTGTTGAAAAGAGATAATGATAAAAATTGTTGAAAAGAGATAATGATCAAAGATCAGTGCAAATAACCTAGAGTAGGTGCTGGAAGTGTCCTCCATTGACCTCGAGACACGTGTGAAGGCATGTCCACATGTTCGTGAAGGCACGAGCAAGGCTTTCCGCTGGAATGGCCTGACTGGCTGCCTGGACGTTTTGTTGAAGGTCGGCGACTGTGCGCGGATTGTTCTGGTAGACCACACCTCTCAGTGCACCCAGGAGGAGGAAATCGCAGATCGATAGGTCTGGCGACCGTGATGGCCAGGACTGTTCTGTTCCTCGACTGATCACATGTTCGGGTGGGAACACTTCCTGGATACGGGCAAATCTTGCGTGTGCAGAATGGGCTGTTGCATCATCTTGCTGAAAGTAAGCATTTGGCACGCTCGTCATCAGTAAGATGTGCGGCAAACACGTTGAAGATGTTTTGCACATAACGTACACTATTCACAGTTTCATTGAAGAACACAGTGATGATGCGGCAGGCGGAGACAGCACAACACACACCAATATTTTGTGGGTGCAGTGGAGACTCCATGAACATATGCGGATTGACGGAACACCAGTGGCGCATGTTCTGTGAGTTGACGTAACCGGACAGATGGAACCACGCTGAGAGGAAATGGTGCTCAGGAAACATTCACAAAATTGAACCCTGACCGGCTTGTCCACATCATGCAACTGATGCCCAGTGGTCATTTTGAAGGGGTGAAAGTATAAATCCTGTTTCATGATCTTCATTGCACTTGACTGAGACAAACCCAGTTGCTGAGACAGCCGCCGTGATGACGTTTTGGGACGGCGTAGCCTGTGTTATTCAGCAGCAGCAATGATTGTTATCGTACGGACCGTCCTTTTGCGCACTTTCTTTGCATTCAGTACTGATCCCGTTGCATGCCATTTCGCAATTAAGTTTTGCATTGCACTTTTAGCAGGAGGTTTTTCAGGCACAGCACCAACTTGAAAGTTAAATTTTAAACTCATCTGCACACTGTTTCATGACCCATGCCATGCATAGTGCTCTACCATAAAAATGCGCTGTTGCAGAGATAACAGCATTTTCGCCACTTCGCACAACCGACTGCCGTGCACACCAATGTCACTCTCTCAACTACGCAATATCAATTGCGCAATATCACATGAATGACAAGTCATTTGAAAACTTACTACGCAGTATTTCCCGCCGGGCCACTTTTAAAAAACTCACCCTGTAGTAGGCGGATTGGTCTTATGAAACGTTTAACAATTTTTTTTTACAAATGAAAACAATTTTTTTTAACTTAGTATAGAACAGTTGCTCTCCCTAAGATTTTATATGCTTCATGGATTTGGTACTACTTGTACCATGACTCTCAATCTTTTGAACAAAACGTCTAAATTGGAGAATTTTCATTTATTTTTGGTTCTAAGAAAAAAGCTATACTTCAGACCTGTTTTTTTAACTTTTAAGTTATTATTAGCAAAGTTTTTTGAATTGTTTAGTTAATATCCTAAAAGGGAAATTATCGGTTCCTCGAACCCTCAATTAAATAGACATCCCTTAGGGATTAAAAACTTACAAGAAAAGGATTTTTTTATCTTCTTATCAAATACAGACAAGGCTCGTTAACGTCTTTTCTCTTGCTGTATCGTTCACTACGAGAATTTTCATATTCTCTTTTGCCTTTCTATTCCCTCTATTTATTTAAAGTAGTATAATAGCAAATTAAGGTGTGTCTCATAAACACACTATCAAAATGCCAATTTCCAGAACAACCAGTGGTTACTTTTATACCACATTAATCTGTAAACATCATTTTAAATAAACCATTAAGAAATGACATAACCAATTACCCAAGCCTAAACGAAGCGAGGGCACATAACTATTTGAAACATAATTCCAAAATTTTTGAGGGTGTCATAAGGGTACCATTAGAGCACGTGCCATTATAACGATTACGATCATTTTCAAAATGGTTCATTCGCGGTACCATATTTATCAATTGGCGAAAACAATAATTAATAACCGCTTATATTTCGTCTTTACGATTTGTTTGATTTATTACTTATTATCTCTTATCATTGAAAATTGCCAGGTGGGGTTGTGAAGGTACCATTTGTTAACGTGGCATTGAACCGATTTAGATAATATTTGTGTTAGGTTCATGCCATGAATCATATTCATCGACTTTTGAAAATGACGAAAATATATTTTGAAAATCTTTCATAGCCTTAAAGGAGTTAGAGTTAAGGACAGACAGACACGTTTCCCCTCACTGATAGCATAAAGCACCTTTCGGTACTTAATAATTCTGAGGGTTTTAGTGAACGATGTATAAAGACAGCAACTGGAAAAATCAGGGAATTTTACAAAAAGTCAGGAAATTTTACAAAAAATCAGAGAATTTTACAAAATCAGCAAAAAAATGCGAAATAGGAACGAAAAATTTGAACAAAAGTGAAAAGAACCAAAAAATTCACTGTCTCATATTTATAAACACATTTGATTTAATAATCAATAAATTTTCCTTGTTTTGCAATAACTTTGTAAATACGATCGGGGAATGTGTTTACTAAAGTTTGAAGCTGTGTTTGCTGAATATTTTCCCAGTTGGAAATGATTGCAGCTTGCAAATGCTCTGTAGAATTGTACTGCTTGCCATCAGCATACACAACATGTGCTAACATAGCCCAGGCATTCAGTTCATTTCTTGAACACTATTGTCAATAAACCATTGCCAAGTCGTTCTGGAATTGTGAATTGGTGCATTGTCCTGTTGAAATTCAAAGCTTGGCCCCCTATCACCTCTGCAAAAGGTAGCAAATTGTCTTCGAGTAAATTCTGATAGGCAATGGGATTCAATCTACCTTTGGAAATGAAAATGCAGCCCACACAAGTAAAGAACCACAATGTTGCTGTCATCTGGAAAAGATGTTTTCATCAGCCCGGATGTCGTGCTAGTAATGTGCCCAATCATCATTAAACAAATTGACTTTTCTTCACTAAAAAGATGATCTTCTGCCAATGATGTACCCAGTACATGTGCACTTTAGCCACTGCAATCACTTGAGTTTGTGTCACTCTTTCAATGGTAGTTGATATCTTCTTTTTCTGTACCTTAGTGTTTACAAATATTTAGCAACACGATGAACTGTTTTTTTTTCTTCAGGTTTTTGCCTCCTGTTAATACTTTTAATTCCTTTTCGATGTAACTCCGTTCTAAATGAATTTGGACTTCCTCTTTTCATATTTGAGCGTGGATTTACTCTTCAAGCAGTCACTTTCTTAAAATCAACCTTTATTGTTGTACCAATTCTACCGCATTATCTGGGGAAACTTTGGGATAGTGCCATTTTTGTCTTTAAAAGATTAGAAGAAATTGATCTTTCCCAATTTTAAACATCAGTTGTTTATTCATAAAAATTCTAGCGCTCTAACAATTGTTATAAAAATCTTTATAAACATCTAGCTTTTTCACTCTGTTAATGTCTTGACGGCCAAGTGGTTCGGGTGAATTGATAAGCTGCAGTATTTCTTCCTTTGAGTAGTAAATTTCGTCGTGCTTTCCTGGCCTTTTCACTGGAAACACCGGACTTCTCCATGGTGGTGTTGAGTAATTTCGTCATTGTTTTTCACCTCTATGATCTTTCCTGGATAGAGTTCTCCCTCGTAATTTACCAGAATGTACTCTCCCACAGTGAGATTCTAGGAGACTACTTTCAGGTTGTGGGCATGACGTTGAGGGAGTAGGCTCATCGTCCACGTCGCTGAATACCATTTGTAAGGCCATGCTGTTATCACTGCTGCTGCTCTCTCTTCTTGGTCTCTCCTGTTGTGGTTTTTGCTATAGCGCTCGCGCACTTTTCGATGTCGATGACCGCTGGCGAACAACATGAAATAACTGAAACCACCCTTGAAGGCAACTCTGGGACTGTCTCAAAGTTAGCTGGCTCAGAGCTGACTTATTACAATCTTGAGGTTATAAGGTAACATACAAAGAAAAGTAGCTGGCCTTTTCACTATATAAGAAAACTGGTATCAAAGCATGTAATATTCAATATACAGGGGCTGGACAAAATAATATGAATACTTTTGATTTTAAACGTTTTGTCGAATATCTAAAAAAATACCTGTTTTTCCCGGAAGGCAAATAAGGGACCAGCAACAAATTGAATAAAAAATAATGCCTGGAATCACCCTGTAAAAAATGCTTGAAATGCGTTGTAGCTGCAGCATATGTTTATGAGGCTTCTTTTACTTATCTATGTTAATTTGTATGAGAATAGCAGGCATATTCATGGAGATATAAAGGTTTCTTTAAAAAAATCAAAACATGCAGAGTTTTCAACTCAATGCAATGCCATTTTCAGGAAACTCGACAGTAGAGACAACACCCTGCAAACAGAATATAAAAAATATTAAATTAAAATTAAAAATTTTGATGTTTTTAAAGAAGCCTTTATATTTCCTTGAATATACGTGCTATTCTCATACAAATGAACAAAGATAAGTAAAAGAAGCCTCGTAATCATATGCTTCAGCTACAACGGGTTTCAAGCATTATTTTTTACAGGGTGACCCCAAACATTATTTTCTTGTTCAATTTGTTGCTGGTCTCATATTTGCCTTCGGGACAAACCTTTCGCTGAAATGTAACATGCTCTTTACACCCCTGAAGTTTCAGGATAATTCATTGTCACGGAATTTTAATTATTCCGTTGGCATGGGTGATCGTCTGCGCTCCAGAGTATTTGTCAATTCGCAACGAAAGCGAAATCATCCTCGTCCACGTCATGAGGAGCATCAGCTACCACCAGCCAATGAGGGAGCAGCAGGCCTCTCTTCTGCGAGCTCGTCGAGAGGTCAACGACGGAGCAGGAGAAGGAATTTGGCGGCTACCGAGCGAGGACGGAGCAAAAAGAATCTCCTGGAGTCGAACGACGGAGGACATCGAGTTTGTCTGGTTTCGTCTTCGACGGAGGAGCGGGCTCGTCCTCGAGGGATTTCAACGGATTCGGCTACGGAGGCGGCGAGTGCCTCGCCGTGTGAGTCCGCGCTGTGCCGAGAAGCCACGTTGGCGGAGTATGCCTGCGCAACGAATTGCGTGCCGCCGCAGCTTGATAGAGTTTGTTCAACGTGGTTCCACGCAGTGCCTCGGATGTTGAATGTTACGGCCGTCAACCAGCTATACTCATTGGTGAGTGTGTCATTTTCGATATGCCTTACGGCCGATATCGTCCGAAAATCCTTCCCCGAAATAAGTCGCCGTAACTTGCGGTTTAGTACGCAAGTGTGCAGTTTTTGGCCCGGAGGCATGCCGGCTTATTTCGGAAGCGACTTTGGCTTCGTCTTTTTAAAGTCCTAAGAGAAATGTTTCTCTTGTGACCTCACGTCATATTTTGTGAAGGGATTTCCTCATAATGTGTAACTCGTTTGTAATCCTTTATATTTGTTTTTACTAATTATTATTGGACTTCCCCGGACTTGGAACTTTACTATTAGTGACTTTTCGACAAAATTTATCTATCAAATTCTTTTGCTCATTGTATGGACAGTTAACTTTCGCGAGTGTGCCGTTCCGAGCTTTTGTTAGCTCCTGTGTTGGTCACGAGATTCGTGTGAACTGTTTTAGTAAACTTGTGCATTTGTTTTTGATTTTCAATACACATGGTGGTATTTAAGCCTTTGTAGGCCATTTTGTAGTTTAAATGTTTTACTCGTTAGCTGAGTGGCTCGCCCTTAGGTAATTGTTTTTAAGGCCGACCCAGTTAACGTGCTGTATTGCTTTTTGACTTATATCCAATGTTTTGTTTTAAGCTATAAAACTTGGCGGCTATTTGGATTTTAGCTCTTAAGTTTAGCAGCTCAGCTGCCTGATATTTATTATATTGTAGCTATCATTTGAGTCATTAATTCTTGTAGCTTTGTGTGCTTTAGTTTAGCTATTAAGCTTTGTTATAGGTTAATTGACTTTATGATGATTGTAAAGGCTTCGTTAGAGCCTTTGTTGTAAGTTACTTTTAGGTGATTTTGGTATTTACTGTTTAAGACATTAATTGTCGTTTGAATTTATTTAGCTTGTAAGCTTTAGTTAGGTTACCAGCGGAATTGTAACGTAAGGATCTACGTTTGGGCCTATGACGTAATTTATTGATAGGATAAGTGTACCTTGAAGCATAGGCTTAAATTGTAAGCTTATTCGTTAAGCTTAGGTTGTTTTGCACTGAGGTGCACGTAAGACTTAATCTTTTTGGTATTCACATTAATTAATTATTTATTTATTTGCATTATTGTGATTCGTTTTTCATAATTTTGTTTTTGCTTAGAGGTTCCCGTTTGGTTCCTCACTGATTTGGCAATTTTATGTGATAATAATAAACTTTATTATTTTATTTAATCTAATCTTGTGTGCTGTTGCATGATATTAAAATTCCACTGCGCTACTCATAATTTGCTCATTAATACATGTGACATTCATCAAGTATTTTTCTAGATATACGACAAAACGTCTAAAATCAAAAGTGTTCATATTATTTTGTCCAACCGCTGTATATACCTGTCGGTATTGAAATATGCACAGTTTCTTCCTGGAGTATGAATGTTTCCGGAACAACGAAGAGACACGAAAATATGCCCGTAGAAAGAAGATGGCCTTAGATTAAATTAGAGCCGAAACTTCCAAATGGTGTCTCAAAATTGAGGCACAGATCGATGGTTAAGGTGGCAGTGATCTCGCGGTAAATTCAAACGGGAAGCGGGTTAGGGAAATTAAAAAGCGAAAAATTACGCACTGTGCCAAAATTACGCCCCCCGTCTAATGTTACCTTGTTTTACTGTGAGATTTGTAAAAGGCCTAGCAATGGCGCTGAATGATTTGATGTACCTCCAGTAATAATTCGCTAGGCCTAAAATGGCTGAATTTCTTTAACTACTCTGGGACGAGGAAACTTCTTTACAGCAGCAATTTTGTCAGGGACATCTTCAAACCAATCTTCAAAATAATATTTTAAATACATTCATAAATACATTGGTGTACTTAAATACGTGCATTTCAAATATTCCCCAACCTACAAGTACCTCAGTATTCCTATTTATTCCTATTGATGCCCTGATATTTAGTAGTCATCATTTCAGATTCGATAGATTTCAACGAGGGCAAATTGTTGCTGTTCGGCTAGCTTGAAGTACCAAATTGGATTATCGAGAGCTACTGTTTCAAAGGTCATACTGCAGCATACATTAAGAAAATATCATCTACAAAATGGGAGCAAAAGAATGGGAGTAAAATTATACTGATTAACAAATAAAGGAGGGCTTTAACGAGGATTGCCAGCATCAAAAAAAAAAGACCACAGCGAAGAAAGTGACTGCATAGCTTAATCTTTACAGTGAAAAAGCTGGCATTACCCAACCACTTGTTACGCTATTCAATGCTAAATAGAAATAGCACTGGTGCCATGAGCACAAAACCTTATGTGCCGAACAGTGGAAACATATGCTGTGGTCAGATGAATCAAAATTCGCATTATTTCCTACGTGTTTAGGCCTGGAGAATACCGGCGGAAATGTACTCGACATTCAAAAGGGGTGGTCGTTAACTTGTCATATACAGCATCTCCAGGGAGTTACCTTGTATTTCAGAAGAGGAAACTTCCATAAAGTTTGTAATTCCTTAAATTCAGACTGCTGCCAGCAGTAAAGCATCATGGAAGTTCCGCCCATGAGGGCCATATCGTGGTTGGGCTCATGATTACGTTTAAAGGAAAGATCTCAAGTAGATACCATGAGATCATTCTGGTCGACCATGTTCATTTCATGGAGTAGGCATTGTTTCCTGGCGGAAATGTCATCTTCTAAGATGATAATGCTCCAATTTACTGGGATTTCCCAGTCATGTAAGAGGAGCACGAGAACAAACTGCAACACACTCTATGGCCGACATAATCATCAGACTTGAATATTATTAAGTCACTGTTGTGTGTTACAATCATCAGACTTGAATATTATCGAGTCACTGTCATGTGTTGAAATAAAGACTCAGGGACTTTATCCTTCAATCTGTCTGCAATGTCTGCAAAAGGAATGGCTGGACATACATTAGAAACAAACAAGATGTTGTATGCGTCCATTCCAAACTAGATTCAAAATCAATCAATAAAAAAAATTATTTTTAATTTATTGAATACTTTATTGAAAAATTAGGATTGTTGTATAGCCATTTTTTTTTTGTTTGTTTGTATTTGCAACGTATATTTGCAGTGGAAATAAAGACGCATAAAAATAAGTACAGAAGTTGGGGTTTTTATTTTCCCTAAACAGCAACGATAAACAAAACAAATAAGTACAAACGCTAATTATAATGTAATTTCAATTTTTGACTTAAAATTAGAAATTGACACAAAAGTCCATAGATCCTTTGCGGAATAAAAATAATATGGCTTAACTATCAATAAACCTTTCGCAAGCACAAAGTTTATTTGTTAAATAGTTAAAGCTGGAAACGGCAATTTAAACGAAGACCAAATTAAATTGGCCGGCAGCTTAAGCGATAGCACTAATTTAACAAGATTCTATGTGAAAGAGTACTACGGCCACGGAAGAAAGCGAACCG
>JAHWFO010020658.1:187866-235592 GCA_023313115.1 Rhysida immarginata
TTAGAGTATTATCCTTTTTTGCTTTGATAAAGGATAGGCTCTATCCGAAACGTCAGCTTTTTATTTTGATTTTGATTAATTATTTTTGTTTTTTATACCTTATTTTTTATCTAATTTGTATTTTTAATTAATATTTATTATTTATTATTTATTCACCATTTAAAATGTGACTATTTTCATCTGTCGTGAACTTTCATCTATAAATTCTGAAAAAATTTTGAAACTATGTATTTCATTTCTATGACATTATTTAACGATTTCTATTAATTTTTCAAAAAAAATTGAAATATATAATATGAAAATGAAATAAATGCTATAAACCAACAAACATCTTCGATTTATTAGAAAAAGTTTCGGTCCAAAAGGATCATTTATTAATTTACAAAAAAAAGTTTCCCGAGTTATCACAGAAATCACTTTTTCCTTCAAAAAATGGCGTGGCATAAGACGGTTAACAATAGTCTAGCTTTGTAGTGCGGACGGGGTATAACGTTTTGCTTTCAAGGTTTTGAACGAAAACTAATGAATCCTTGTGTATTGGATTAAATTCTTTTCAATTAAAATAAGTATGTTTTATTACTCACGATTAAATCATAATTTATTATTTTGAAACATTGAAGAATCATGGATTAAATGTTCATTTAGTTCTTTTGATGCTTTTTGAATTCTTCATCTTATTTAAAATTTATGCGCTTGTTGAATTTCTATGTCCTTAAAGTGCTTAATTTATTTCTACAGATTACTTCCTGTCTATAGTTAAGAATAATATTCCAACCCAAAAAAGCGTTATGGTTGATGCAATAATCATTACGGATGATGCAACATTTTTAATTTTTCGTTATACAAAATACTCGTTTTGTGATATTAGATACTGCAAAAAGGTTGCTCGTGTGGTGTTTGTGGTCCCACATTAGTTGTGAGGACAGATGCGGGTAAGGACACTCACCTTAAGCATAGGCGGTGTGTTTACTCGAAATATCGAGAGATCCTATACCCATGTTTATATTCCATATTTCAGTTATTATAAGCCTTTTTTCAGTATGTACATGATTCTGTAGACTCGTCCATTGATAAATAAATAAAAGGTTTATGTACTATATAAAATATTTATTTTTTGTTGCATCTAAAATCATTAACATGATTCAATGCTTCGGACTGCAGATTTGAAACTAAGTCGCGTTTTTCTGCTTTTAATATCATAATTTTGGAACGCATAATTTTGGGACGAAATTTTGTACAAAATACATCCAGATTTTTTTTTCACACAACAAATCTTCAGACACAATATGAAAACTTCGTGTGACGCGACAAATATCTACATGATAATTCCAAAAGATATCAAGAAATTGAGGGGGAGAATTGAGCAAGCGATAACTACAGTCACGGAGGGCATGTTGGGCCGTGTCTGGCAAAAGTTGAATTATCATGTTTGTAAGATTTTTAGAATGTAAACAATCCTGAATATATTCTATACAAAATTTCGTATAGTTGGTAGTGATTCTTTTCAAAGCTTCTCGATAAAAACATTTTGAATATGTTACCGGACTTTATGTATACCCTGTATGAATACATTATATTGGGTTGATACAAAATTATTATGAAACACTACATTTATATTTAACTCTTACGGCAAAATAACAACATAATAATTTATTCGACATAAGATTCTCTGAATTCGACCTTCACTTTTCGTCATATATGCAGTGTTTTGTAAGAATACGTGTGCTAGTATCATCATAAAAAACTTCAGGTTGACCTAGAAAAAACTATTCGATTCATGTAATGCTTAATGTTCATCTGTAAAAAAAATAATAGCTGTGTACTTGGAATCGCCATTATGCCAATGGAAACTTGAAAAGAAGTCAAATCATCGATGATAAATAACAGGAAAGCTAATCCTTTTGGTAAGAATTGACAGAGGGGTTACTTAGGTACAAATAGCCCCTATCACGTTATTTCTAATGGTCGCTATGCATTTGGTATGCAGACTCAATATTATAAAGAATAGGAAAGATTTTTTTTCGAAGTATTAGCTTTAATTTAAATTTTTTAACTTTAATAATTTAACAAGTATTACAAATAGAAAAAGCCCAAAACTCGTGTACTTTTACACTTATTTCCATTGTTATTTAAGAATAATCGCAAGCGTTCATATTTTTCTGTTGAATTTATTCCCCATTCATTGTAAACATTCCTAATTTTAAATTTAAATGAAATTCCCCGTCATTCATTCATTGAAAGGAAACTCCATTCGTTTAAAACTTCTTTTTTATAGTAGTAAAAGTCCTAAAGTTATATTAAAATCAGTTTAGATCCTGATTCAGCGACCGGAATTTCATTTGCGAAGTTATCAAATAGACCACGGGATTAACGAAATCCGTATCGCACATTTTAAAATCTAAAACACAGATGATTTTTGTCGGCTGTTTCAAATCAAAAACACAATGTACTTGTGTTTTGCGTCTGTTTCAAATCTCTCTCTAATGATCCTTTATTCTCAGATTCCTGTTAATGGTTTGTTTAAAAAAAAATGAACACCTGAGCGAATAAGCTGTATCTACTTTCGTCGTACAGGTAGAGTCAGGCATGAAAATAAAAGCCTATGTCAATTAATAGTTCCTGCCCACGCAAACTTTTTCCGTGCTTTTCACATTGATAATAAAAACGCAGGCAGTCATCTGTTTATTCCAAGGCTTCTCGCAACCCTTACTCGCTTTATTAAGGTAAGCTTAATGTAAAAATATAATTTTTCAAATAGAAATTTTAGTCTAAAAAATTAAATTTTCGATCTTACTTCAATACCGATTTTATATACATATATACCTTACGAAGCAAGTTTTAAAAAAGTTAATAGAATTCAATGTGTCTGCGATAAAATGTGTAAAAATTTTAGAATCTCTGCACTTCAATCATATCACTGCTATTGATTCTTTAATAAGGAATAATAATAGTGCCTGATCATATGTAATCATTTTAGAAACGTGAAGAAAACCTTACTAGTGTTTAACCTTAATTTATATTCATCCATTGCGATATCGCCTACTGTGAGCTATCGTACATATCATTTATTTACGTTAATTTTTATTGATTCTGATTTCCAAGGAAATGTATGCTAGAATAGAGAGAGCATGGCCGCTGATGAACTATAAACATACTGTGTAGAAATATTTTGCAGATATTTGACGAGTTTGGAAAGGAAAATTATCGACAGTTTTAAAAGTATTTCGTAAATTCTATAATTAGTTTTAAGTGAAATTTTTTATAGCGCAACTCATATTAATTGACCTTTGCGCAACGGTAGTCGATATTACTGAAAAGATAATTGATTTAATTTAAAATACATTGGTGACTATTTGTTTAAATGTAATTCTATTGTTAATTGAATTAAAAATATTAACAAAAGTAAGTGAAATAAGAGAACAAAAGATCATGAAAACAGATAAGAAAACATTAAGAAAAAAAAACATGAACAATAAGCAACAATAATTACGTTTTGGACGTTTGAGAAACCAGTTAAACGAATTTTTTTCGAATGGAAAAAGCAGTAAATTTAAATGGAATCGGCCATAATATCTTTGCGTCTACGTAACGAGTTTCAGCTCCATGTCATTTAATTTAAAGTTACTCCCGTGGTAACTAGGTTTTAACATTTAAGATGAAATTTACACTTAAATAACAGAGGCTAACAAAAAAACTTTTTTAATGCTAAGAACTGATTTTTATAATGTACTTTATTCTGTGGCGAGTCCGTATCTGAACTCAGCTTTTTCCTTTCACCCACAGATTTTTTTGTTTTTCAATGAAACCTTTTAATCTATGCAGAGTTTGGGCCTTGTGGCACAAAACTCTGGATACTTTAACATTTCAGCCGCTTCTCTTCACATCCATTACTTTACCAGTGCCGTCTCTATGTCCATAACTTGGAAATGTGACATGATAGAAAATCTAAAAGACAGATTGGGATTCAGCACATTAAAAATTACAGGAATAAAATGTTTTTTCATCGTTGGCCTGTGTAATTCAAAACTTCAGAAATTGATGTTTAAAATTTACATTGGCGAGACTATCATTCTTGTTATCTAAGAAAAAATAAAATTTCTTAATTATTCATGGAAAAACAACTTATTCTTAAATTATTTGTGGATTTGGAAAATATTTCATCATAGATTAAAATTTACTTTTTGTAATCATTATATAATAAATGGTAGCTTCTTTCAGGGTTATGATCGGCTGCGGTTTGCAACAGAAAATGCTTGCAGAATTGCAAAATTATATTTTTTGAAAGCGGAAAATTTCGGATTAATTGATGGCAATCTTCCAATTTTTAAAAGATTAAAAACCATAATTGAATTATTTCCTTATACGAAGATAGCATTTGCACTTGCCATCACATATTATTCATGTCAATGAGACACCCGATTCTGAGGCAAAATGATTCATTTACGAAAGGGATATTGGGTTGAGTCATTTTGGTAAAATTTCTCAGAAGGCTTCGAAAAGCAAGGCGTTAATGTTGTAAACTTTTTAATTTTATGTTGAGAATCAATAATTCTCCGTCATTTATAAGCTTAAGGCATGGGTCACACTGGCGTAAAACGCCATGTAAATACGCCGACGTAACGACGCCAGTGATGTCACTTCCGGTAAATAGCATGGTGCCGGGCTTGGCGACGTCGTTACGTCGGCGTATTTACGTGGCGTTTTACGCTAGTGTGACCCAGGCCTAACACTATGCCTTTCTGGAATGAAATGATCTGGGTGCTACCGGTAAAATGGACGCTCCGCCCCTGGCGGTTAACATTGTTAAAATGTACTTATCAAAAGAATGTAAATTGAAGGAAAACTTAAGATTATTGTTATTTTTTGCCATGGAGTTGTTACAATTGAACTATTTTTAACGCCGTTTTAAAAATGAAATGCGATTCAACACCAATTATAGTTCTTACCACTGCTCGCAAAAATTAGGGGATATTTCAAATTAATTATGAAACGATAAAAGAAGAAGCATTTGATTTTTGTTTATTAAACAAGAACATCAGAAAAGCAAATGACAAGTCAAAGGAAGTTGTACGATTATGTAAATGAGATGCGAGCTCAATTATCATGATTGTGTAACGAGTGACATATTGGTTGGGAAGAACAGAAATCTGTCAAACTGGATGAGAGCGCCACACATTGACTATTCAGTGGGATATATGATCACTCTGGACTACTAAAACACACTGATAACGATGAGATTGCCCAGATGAGATTCTTGTGGGAGCCTCTGCCACTCTTGCTCCAGGCCAACTTCCAGCTCAAGAGGTGTTGAGGGAAGCTTTGAACGGTTTGCCAGATGTCAATGACATTCAGATCTGTTGAGTTCATGCGTTCGATTCCTGCCTCCTGAAGCATGTTGTTGACGAGATGCGCACGGTGGGGCCTTGCATTATCGTCCAAGAAAATAAAGTTATTTCCAAATGCTCCAACATAGGGTAACACTAAAGGGTGCATGATCACATCTCGATATCTGACAGCAGTCAGCGATCCATTTCTCATAACCTGGAGGTCGGTACGATCATCAATGCAGATACCAACCGACACAACCATCAAATGAGCCTCTTTCTTGCACGAAACCTGGATATCTTATGTTCCTCAGGACAGGGTGATTGTCATTTGCAAACTGAACCTTGACTATCAGAGAAGTGGACAGTTGACCCTCTTCAAGAGTCAAATGAAGATGCTCATCAATCCACTTTCTACAATGTTCAGCAGATAACGGAATATATATCATTGGTCGCCGGGCATACATTCCAAAACGGTGGAACCGATTTCGTATAGTCTGGGTGCCATCGTCAACTAGCGGCAGCAAGCAACTGTCCCCGCAGTTCCGTCACATTGCTGCACTGGTTCCTTCTAGCCAATAACGTCAGGTAGCGGTCATACCTTGCTGTTGTGGCAGATGGGGACCTTGCCTTCGTCTTCTTCGTTTTCTGTCAGTCTCTTAAAAGCGATCCCACAACCTGTTCCTCACGCTTTGGGATGTTCCAAGTACTGCTGCCACTGTCGCCTGTGTTTGACCAGCTTTAAGACTGCTATGGTTCTCCTGTCTTCGAATTCGGGCAAGTGCATTGTAAGAGCAAGAAAATTGCAGGATGTGCACTTCGATAACCAGGGAAAGTGCAGATACCCCAGTGCTTTCAGTATTTTTATTGTGCTTTTAATTTTGCATCTCATTTGCATTATCGGGCAACTTTCTTTGACTTGTCATTTGCTTCTCTGATGCTCTTTTTTAAAAAAAGAAAAATCAAATGCTTCTTTTTTAACCCCTTTATATTCATTTCGAATGTCCCCTAATTTTTGTGAGCAAGGAACAACAATTTTTGTGTGTGTTGTATATACGTGTAACGATCGAAGGAAGTTTAGAAAAAAAGTTGGTACTAGAATTGGACTTGGTCGTTCCAGTTTAGTTTGGAGTCGATCATGACACCAAGATATTTATAGCTTTTTACCCACTCAAGTTTCTTGCCAAATAAGAATAGGGACTTTGGTGGGTTTTTGTGTTTGCGAGTGATAAACATGACTTTGAACTTTTTGACATTCAGCTTTAATCGCCACTTAGTGAACCAGCTCTCGCACTGATGTAAAGCTTTTTGGAGTGGAGTGATGATATGTGATGGGTTTCGTGATGGACCCGTCGTCAGCAAACAAGTAAAGATTCACATTGGCAAACTTAGGAAAGTCATGGATAAAGAAATTGAATAAGGCTGGCCCCAAGACAGAGCATTGGGGTACACCAGGATTTACATCGCAGGGTTCAGACAATGAGTCCCCAACCTTAACACGAAAAGTCTTCTTTGACAGGAAGGAGCGAATCAGAGCAATTAAATCGTCAGGGAACCCGTAGGTAATCATTTTGTAAATGAGTCAATCATGCCAGACTTGGTCAAAGGCCTTTTGGACATCGAGGAAAACGAGACCACCAAACATAGAGAGGTTGAGTGGACTTTTTAAATCAACAACAAGCCTCCATAACTGAAGCTGACAAGAGTGGCCTGGACGGAAGCCAAATTGCTCACTACGAATGAGGTTGTTTGCCTCGCAGTAGTCGTTGAGTCTCTTGAGTATAGTGCGTTCAAAGACCTTGAAAGCATGGGCAACAAGCTGATAGGCCTATAACTTGTAGGAAGAGCAGGATCCAGTCCTGGTTTAGGAATAGTGATGATGACTGAGTCCTTCCAGGCACTAGGGAAATGGCTGCTAAGCCAGCAGTCATTCATGACTTTGGTGATGATGCAGATAACACTGGGAGGCAAATTCTTGAGAGCACTGTTGGTAATGGTGTCGATGCCGGCTGCCTTTTTGCTTTTCAGGCGCTTTATGATGTCCAATTTCTCAGAGGTGCCAATGATATCAGGAGAGGCAAGAGCGCGCTGGGTGTGGCCATACTTGTCACACACGTCTTTGACCTCACGAGTAATATTGATCAGGCCGTAGAGAAATGACTCTTTAGTGACTCGGCGATAATTTGTGCCTTGTCCTGGTCATTGAACCAAGTGAACCAATGCGCTTTAAATTTAGGAAAGATTTATTGTTCTCAGTGTATTGTAGGAGGACTAGAACCATTGGCATCTCAACTTCACCGTTTGCTTTTTTAAGTCTAACTGCCTTATCGGGGAAGTAGTTAGTGTTTCTAAGGTCTGCGCAAAAATCTCCCATGTCATAGGATGTATCCACATTACGGACAACGTATTTTAAAAGCATCTCAGACTTGAGCTGATGATGCTGGATTTTAAGCACACCATTCATTTTGATTCCTGACACGAGGGTTTTGTGAGTTTCCTCATCGTGGCATTTTATCTTGATAGTGTCTGAGCGTCCGGTATGTGCAGTAACCTTATCTAATGTTACGTGATTTTTTATCTCATTTAGCACTTCCTTAATCGGTTTCCCGTGATGTCTAACGACAATAGGGGGAATGTAAATAGCTCGTTTCACTTACCTTAATCTGGGAATTTTCCGTCCTCGTCCCCCTTCTGGGTTTTTGACGTAGAATACGTCTTACGTTTCGAGACTAGGATGCCACGCTTAAATCGTGAATGTCACGAAAAGTGTTGATCAGGAAAACTTTAATAACGTGAAAACTGTTAATGATAGAAGAATGATCGATATCGCATTCGATAGAGTATAGAACAAAGCATGTTTTACGTGCTGACGTCATTGGCTGACGCAATCGCAGTGCAAAGTTGAGTCAGAAAATCTGCTCTATGCCGGATATTAAATTAGTCTAGCTCCGGCTTCCTTTGTGCTACCACGAAGTTTGAGGTGTCATTTGTTTTATCTTTCTGCGATTTATAAAATGGCTTACAATGTAAACCTCAATATTTAATAGTGTCTAAGATATCGGCTTTAGAAATGTGGAAATTTCGCAGAAATTACAGAATTTTCAAATTTATGCCTAATAAACACGAGAAAAACTATAAAAACCGTCACAGGAATATATATTGAGAGATGGGGAATCCAAAAAGACCCGGATGTCCGATGTTGAGCGCCAATGGGCTCAACAGGAACGCCTCAAAGTTGAGGCGCCGCGCCACCAAGATGAACTATAGCTTGATACGAATGCGCCAATAACTGATAGTTCGACGTTTCTACATGGAGTGATAGAATTCAACCAGTGGAAGTCCATAACGAGCCATAACCGTCAACATTAACAGCATCTTCATCAAATATAATTTAAGTAAGGTGCGACATATATGCGAAAATTTGGGTGACTGAATTCATATTCGTTTTATATTCATTAATAATGAATTTGGACATTCATGTAATGTTTATAAAAGATTTTAGTTTGAGAAGGACTTAAAGCACCCACATAAAGATAGTGTGATATGTTTGCTCCATCAGTTTCATCAGTCCAATGTGAATGATTTCATGCTGTGCATTCTTTATAGAACAAAATTTAAAACTATTAGACACGCTGCAGATCTGTGCCTAAGACGCGGGATGTAGTATCTTCTGCGTCAACCATTTGATGAGCCACATTTGTAGACTAGTCGCCATCATTTCGACCATTTTACCAGATAAAAATTCAACAGGCTAAATCTATGAATCAAAAATATGATGGGAGACTGGCAGAATTAGATAGCATAAGTTTAGCCGATTCTATTGCATGGTATACACTGTTAATGAATATAAGACATATCAACAGAAAAGATGTGATGATACAGATGGCCATGAACCCACTGAACAACAAAATACTAATAATAAAAACGATGGAAGCCTATGACATTTTTAGTTCAAACATCAATAGATATAGACGCAGAAATGTGGGCACAGAGTGATTAGATACCGTCATTATAGCATCGATGACACAATCAATTACAAGCCTGAAATGGTTACATTGTTCTATCTATTTCTCAATGAAGTTGTATATGTATTGGATGTATACAAGTTCCAATTGTACGATGCGAACGAGGTGAACATTATAGCCAAAAGGAAGGAATACGAAAGGAACAGATATAGATGCATTGATGGAAGAACTTAGAGAACTGTGCAAGAAAGACGACGACATTGCAAACAACTTGCAAAGAGAACAAAATGAAAGATGAGTACATGCGAAGTGTTGTTGGCGAGGCGGTTTATGAGAACAACGTTAACTTCGAAGACGAGACCGGCAAGGCTATCGCACTTGTAAGGAAGTGCAGCAATGTGATGTCCAAACATCTGCAGAGTAATGTAAACAGAGAGAGTTGATCTTTGAATTTATACCCAGAATATGCACACGCGATGCCCGTACTGCTGGCAATGGCAAAATATTTACGATAGAAATTAATCCTGGAAACATTAAATCTTAAATTGATTCGGACAACGGCAGAATACAATTCGTAATGCTTTTATAGTCTGTGCGTCCACTGGTAAGGCTGCAATGAACTTGAGCGGGAACACTGCACTGTTTAGAATCTGTACACTCTGTATTTAGAATCACATCGCAGAGCAAAACAGTCAGTGGATTGCCTCCTAAGGTCCTACAACAATATCATCGCCAATTCCTTTCTGTGAAAGATGTAATAATTGATAAGATAAGTATGGTCAGTTCAGACGAGTGATGCCCAATATCATCGACAATTCATTTCACTTGTCACGAGTAATGTGCCAGATTAATGAAATATTCTCAACTAGACTGACCAAGATCGGCAATGGTGAAAGATTGCTTCCTGAGGAGAAAGCAGTTGATTTAGAGAAGATTTAAAAGTAAACATGGAAAATTTTCCCGATGTAGTTAGGCTGTTTCATCGCAACAACAACGTTGATGCTCCCAACAAGAATGAGATCATGTGTAATAAGTTGTTTTGACAGTAATAAACTTAATGTTATGGCCGCAGAAGTGAATTAGATCCAGCAAGAACAAAACTACACAAGATGGGTATTGTCGAATTAGGAGGCTTGCAATATCCTACATGCTTGGCTATTGACTCACCGTACATGTTGAGAGTGAACATCGATGTGGAAGATGGATTTGTAAACGGTGTGATCGGTGTACTCACAAGGGACCGTAAAAAAGAAGCTAATTTTGTATGAAACAATGACGAGGTCCTCGGATAAGTGCGTAACAAATATCAGTGGCAGACATCAAGGAGTTTCCGAGTTATAGTCATTTATTGTTCCCATTATAAGTGTATTGAGCAAATCCGAAAATGTTAGAAATCAGTTTTCTAATGTTGTTTATTGACTCTGTGCTCACTCCTGTACAACATGTGAAAGAGATGAGTGTAGTAGATTATGGTTGTGAGTTCGAAAAGAAAGAAATGAGTGAACAACATCTACAACATCAGCAAAAACAATGCATCTTGCCAAATGAAGAAATGGGCACGAATCAAATGTAAGCCACCGTTGATTTCCAAGTTTAAAGACAACATAAATGATGCTTTGAAATGGACAGCGACCACAAAACCTACAGCGAACATCAATTTAGGTGGCACGATCAAATGTAAACGTGAACATTTCCCATTGGTGCCAATCGCTGAGATCACGGCACTTAAATCCCAAGGCACTACATTTGATCGTATGTTCTATGATTATGACATATCAGAACAAAATCAACTGTTAATGTTTGGATTGAATAGAGTAACCAGTATAGATGGATTATATTGAACTAACTCAAAAGACTACTGTAATTGCTATCTCACTCCAGAGAGTAAAGCACCTTCGATGAAAAAGTTCAGAGACGAATACGAGAGATTGGAATCGCACATGCTGATAACATTCACCAAACGCGTAAAAAATTTCATATTAAAAATACAAACAACGATACTGTTAGCTACAACTATGATGATGCTTCCATTGAACAACGGAATATTTTAAACGTTATAGTTACCAATCTCAATGCACAGTATTTAGTAGCGTATGCACAGTACTTATTACATCTGATTACTTGGCAATAAGTCAGACTTGGATGAATGCAGGTGAACCTTTACATATACACTGTCATATCAGTGAATTATGACCACCCGCTTAGTAATGGGAGTAGCCACCCTTCGCCGCTATAACTGCTGCTAGGCGTCGTGACATGGATGCAAGAAGTGCGCGGTATGTGTCCGATGGTATGGCAGTCCATTCCGCTTGAAGCGCTGTCCACAGAGCTTCGAGAGTCATAGGTGGAGGGTCCAGCTGCTGTACATGGCGATCAAGGTGCTCCCACAGAAGTTCGATTGGATTGATGTCCGGCGAATTAGCGGGCCAAGTGATCACTCGAAAGTCAGTAGAAGGAGACTTGCCTTGTGGCAGGGTGCATTGTCCTGCTGGAACACACATTGGGGGAACATCGAGAGCATGTATTGGTGCACATGGACTGCTACGATTGACAGATAGCCACAGGCACTCAATTTGACCTCTAGACGAATCAGTGGAACTAACTGCTCCCAACAGAAGATCCCGCACACATGCACACTACTTCCACCAGCCTGTTTCCGGCCCACAATAGCCTCCTGCAGTCTCTTTTCATGGCGTTCACGACACACTCGCCATCGCCCGTCAATCTCACGGAGCAAAAACCTTGTCTCGTCGGAGAAGGCGACCTCAGCCCACTCGTCTGTGGTCCAATGGCGGTGCTCACTTGCAAAGTCTAGACGTTGTTGACGATGACTCCTGGTCAACAGTGATGCAGCAACCATGCGTCGACTGTTCACGCCCATTCGTAGCAGGAACATACGTCTGTTGGCACCACTGTTGAATCTGGTGGTCAGTTGATGGACTGTGGCTCTCCTGTCACCTTTTACGAGTCGTCGTAGCGCCGCTCACCCCTTTGGTCGATGGCTCGTGACCCTTTACAGTGATGGCGTTGGGACGCGATTTCTGTCCCTGCTGTCCACTCTTTGTACACCTTCACTACAGCGGACCGTGAAAAGTTCGACAATCACGCCGTTTCGGAGATAGTGGCACCCTTGCTGCGATAGCCTATTATCATTTCTTTTTGGATGTCCGTTAAATCCGGACGTTTACCCATCTTGAGGCTCGTGCACCTGCCGTTTGATGCACCAGCTTTAAAGCTTTCTCAGCCTGTTATGCAAATTTCGCAATGTGTAATCCTTTTTGGGACGAACCATGCGTGTGCCTTGAAGGGGTGCTGGTCATAATTCATTGATATGACAGTGTAGATGGATTTGAATTGAGGACACAATTGAATCAGTCTGGTTGTATAAGATCCGATGCATTCACCAAACATGGTGTAATAAGTTATAGGAAAGCAGGCGGTGTTGCGATCTTCAGAAATATTAACTCTTTAACCGTATGCAAACATACACTGATAGACTGGTCAAACTATAGATGACTGATTGACGCTGGTATCGGTAATATTTGTATGGTTAAAGTTTGGTGAGATTTATACTAGGCATTGTTTAAAATCATCTTAATGTTCGATGTCTGATATGGCAATGTTGTTGTTCAGTGCGATGATGAAATATTCACCAGCAACTACACCTATCAAAGACAACATGGAGGTGGATACTGATGTTCAAATTATGATATTTGGAGACTTCAATGTAGATGCTATATTAAACTTACAGTTCAATTTAGATTACATGCCCATCGAATTACCTACTACATTGGGTGGCAGTACTACAGATTTGATACTGATTCTAGTCTGTTGACATTTGTATCATACTTCTCTTATCACAGACCACTGATTTGTAAGTTGTGAATGACTTATAATTAAGGTTCGGTTAAAAATAACGAGTCTGGTTAAAAAATTATGATATATTGCAAGTATATTGAACATTTTATGTCAGAAATTAAAATTTTTAAATTGTGTTGTACAAAATGATTTCATATTCGCCATGTAGCCACAAGACGTATTCTACGACTTAACTAGCGATCGTGTCCCAACACAGCCCCGTTGTCGTGTATTTTAAGAACACAAACAGAGTGGAGACAAGGAGGTAACGTTATAATCAATTTAATTATTGACTTTTTAATATTACATAAGTTAGCAGAGTTTTTGCTAGCAAAATAGATACATTTGAATTAAGTAAGATCAGTCCAGCTCGTTGCCGTACGACGAGGTGACCAGGCTGCAAGCGGATTCCAATGACGCACAAAGCTGAGCAATCCAATCACTCGTGGGCTCGGGGGTTGCTGCTGCCTTGAGAGCTGACGTCTCCAAGCTGGCTGAGAATTTCGTGGGGTAACTTGTCTGGCCTGAGGTAGGTACCGCAACTTCCGAGAGCGGCAATCCAATTAGGTTTGTCAACCGAGGAGGTAATGCTGTAGGGAATAGAACAGTGCATTAATAAACTTCATCTACCTTTAAATCACTTAAGTTCAACATAACATCTTAGCATGTATCTTAACAAGCACAGTACCATACGACGCGGCGTCGCTGTCCGAGCGCGGACGATCTGCAGGGCGCCCCGCGAGAAAGCCGGCTGGGTTATCTGGAGGTAATGCCGCCTCGCTGGATTTGATCCTCCACAGGAATAAGCAAAGGTATGAATGACACGCGGACTCCTGTCCGTGCCGTTGTGTAGTTGAGAGCTGAAGCGCGCTATCCAAGGCGTTGTCCTCTGACGTTGAAGTCGCGTCGGACTTGAATTTGCTTCGGGCGTGGGTCACATCCGCAATCTCATCCGCTAAGACCAAGGGCGTTGAAGAAGCCGAGTTACGTTCGTCTGAGTCGTCCGAAAGCTCGTGCTGACGTTCCTTCTCACTAATGTCCGATAGATCTCCTAGGCCGTTATCACATACAACAAATTCAAACAAGTCCGGAGAAATATCATATTTGTCAGTCTGCTTACGTGGGTCGGGCTCCCTTGACGAGGGACCTCTCTCGCGTTGATGCACCCTTTGTCTGTGACGACCACCGTCTGAACACGTGCTCCGCTTTATGGCCGGTGGGGCTGCGTGGGCGATCGGGCTCGAACGTGTGGGTCGGTCGTTTTGGATTCGGCTTCTCCCTTGAGTGGAACGACCATCGGTCCTCACGGCATCCGTCGAAAATCTGCGCCGAGAAAAGCAGGCAACCTCTTCCAGTCGGACTGCCTTGGTTCCTTACGGAGACTACTTCGAATATGGCAAGAATTACGGTTAATTGAATTATAGTTCAAATATCTACTTGCCGTTCGTCTTCCTTGTTCCCTGGATCCATGGTCTTCGTCCGAAATTCCATTAGGACATCTCATCTGGTCCGGCTGGCTGGAGAGTTCCTATCGGTGAGAGAATCGTCCACTTTCTGTCTCTCTTGCCTTTGTCTTCGCCTTTTATTCGGGCTTGGAGGATTCTGTGTCGAGTTTGCACACTTCATCCTCCAATCCCGAGGCTCCGACTTCTTCTTCTTTCTCCAATCCTGTGGCTTCAGAATTTTCTCTCCTGACGGGGTTCGTCGACTACGGCCGGGGGTGTTCTTTATCTCTCGTTCTTTTTCCCTTGCCAAATCCTCGGAAAAATGTTTTTTAAAATTTTTCTTCCTTCGGGGATTTGACACCCTTACAATTTTTTTTGTTACGAACAACTGCCCAGACACCTTCTTCCGCTTCTCCATCACTTCCGTCGGAATGGCTTCTTTTGTTGCCATCGTTTGTCGAACAGTCACGATCATCACTTATTTCCATGGACTCCAGTCCATGCACTTTGTTAGCAAGAGAGATAGGTTGAAAATTTTCTCTTACCTTATTTTCTTCCTTGGGGTTTCCCGCCTTTGGAGTCCCGGAACATTTCTCAAAGGCTTTTCTAAAATCATTTATCTTGTTGATGACATCTGTACGAGAGTTTTGAATTTCCGTGTTGATTCCATTGAACTTCTCGTCAAAACTTGTCCGTAAGGAGTCGACCTTCGCCTCCAGTGCATTGTACTTGGCGTTTATGTTATCCCTGAGAGATTCTAGCATTTCATTAAATACTAGGTCAAAAGCAGCAAACTTAGCATCCAAGCAGGCATCCCGGTAGGCCTTTTCGCAAGACACAGTTTTACCATCCGCCACTAGCAAAGGCTCTTTAGCCGACTTCAAAGTGGTTAGTTTGGACGAAGCCATCATATTCCTAAAATATAATTATATAGAACTAGGGGGGAGGGAGAGTAACCTCGCAGCTAGATGTGTGCTAAAGAAGCAGTCCTAAGAAGGACGCACCTAACTTTAAGGAAAAAAGAAAACAAGTCAGGTTTGCGAGAAAGTTAATTTTACGACAGGGACCCACTCGTGAATGATTAGAATAATAATAGATGATATGAAAAAAGTCTTTAGTTAGGTTTGCGAAGAAATTAATCCCAACGCCAGGGACCCAGAAGGATAATGAGCGTCTTGATATACCGGTTTACGGGAATATTAATTCCAACGCCAGGGACCAGCACATAAGACGTAACAGAAAGTGAATATCGCCCTGAAAAGGGCGCACCGTGAAATGAGAGTAATGAGATGATACCTGAACAGAGAGTAGAGATGATACCTTGAAGAGCTAGTCCGTTCTGATCGTCCTGCTGATATGAAACTAGTACTAAAGAACGGCATTATACAGTTAGCATAGGGAATAGTAAGGCGGTAATGACTGAAAAGCTAGAAGAGAATAAATGGGAGGACAGGAGATGAATTTGAAGACGTGTTGGGATAGGACAGGAAGGAGGACAAATAGGAAATAAAAGGGCAGCGAGAAAAATGCAATATGATAACACATATAAAATTAAAATTATAAAAAAGTTTATGAATGAAAGGGTGTCTAGCAAAACGATTTCGTAAAATTCCCTGAATTTCCCTGACCATCAGCAGCCAAAAAAGGGGGCTATCTTGATAGAATATTATTGACATTATTCAAAATTTTCCGAATTGATGATTCCCTGACTGTTCCCGGTTACAAAAAAATCAAACAAATAAACTTAAAGTTCCTTATGCAAAATGTTCAAAACTCAAATGTTAAGGGTCTAACATCACGCGAAGTTTGCTGAAAACCTGTCGAAAATGTCATTTAATCTCCACAATTGCCGCTGATGTAATTGTAATCGCCCCTTTGAATTTAATGAACTGCTGGTGCGGAAAGTTCATATATGACGTAACGACGCAATTTAAATTTTGAGTTTTCGACATTTTCGATAAGGAACTTTAGGTTTATAATCATGCAAAGGATCATGCTAGGTATTTTATGACCATCGAACCTGATACACTCTGTAGATTATTTTGATAGAAACTTTACATTTTGCACAAAAGTAACATATTTTTGATAAATTAATTGCATTTTATTCTATCGATAAAATAAATCATAAATAGTTGGAGGGGTGGAAGGATAATTAAATTGTAAGAATATTCTATTGTGACTCAGAGTTTAAAGATAATTTTTATTTTCATTTGTAAATAAAAGTCTGGAGGTGAAATTGTTTTTGAATTTTAATTTCATGAACTTTTTTTTATTAATTTTCAAATGAGAAGATATAGAATATTTTTTAACAAAGTTTACAGCATAGCGAGGGTATCCTTTTAATTTAATTTTTAGCCCGGATATCTTTTGTCAATCTTTTTCTCTCTTCCTCATTTGTGTGTCATATACAAGAACCCTCTTATAACACAATAAATAATAACTATAAACTGGAGCTGATACTCCAAACATCAGGAAATGATATATAATTTTTCCTTCCAATTTTTCAAATAATATCTTTTTCTTATAACAAGGTAGAAATGTTCCCAGAAACTGCCGTGTTGCGTGAAATTGTAGCCTATATTTAACACAAAACAAAATAAAACTTTTTTTTTCATTTTAATAACCTTTCTTTTCTATTCCGCTTTTACCTTTTCACTTTGGAGGATGTTAAATAACCCTTGGATCTATTTGAAATTTAGCCTAGCAGGGATCAGCCTACTGAGGCTTCTTCTCCAATCTTGGTTATAAAGAGACAGACACATTTTCATTTTAATAATCTTGGTAAAAATAAATAAAATCTTTCTCTTATTATGCTAATCCAGGTTTCATTCCTTGTTTTTTATGCTAATAGGTTATTTTTGGCTTTTATTTTTAATCTAGTATGGATCTTCGAAACTGAATATAATTTCTTTCTTTGCATTTTTTTTTATCATTATAAACTCACCTATTTTAAATTTTTTCTTAACCTTTCGTTGAATGCTTTTCAGCTACTCAGCTTCTTCTTTTCATAAATAATTCCTTTTCAAAGATACTTTTAAATCAAGTTACCTTTTCTTTGTTATTTAAGTGTCTTATTTTATTTAAAATTAATTGTGGCGTTTATCTTAAACTTTTGTTATATGTATAATTTTAAATTATTTCTGCTTTTATTATAGGTTTATTTAATAAACTCTTTGTAATTCACGTTTTTATGAATTCTTTTTATCTGATTTTTTAAACTTTTTTCCCATAAAATGTGGGTTCTTAAACTTTATGTTTTAAAATGACCGAAAAATGTTTGCGACGACGACCGTGCCCTGCGAGCAGTAAACTGCTACATTCAATACCCTGATAGAAATAATCCAGCGCATCGCGATTAAAAGGATGCTAATCCAAGTGATTGTTATGGTGATATCTTTGTTACGCCAAGAAGATAACAAGAAATTAATCCTCCCGAGGAAGGTATAGGAAAGTAGCGGAAGCACTGAGGTCACCTATTTTTACTCTTTTATCGGCACTTTTAACTCCCCCCCCCCATTTTTTTAATCGAAAACTTGATTTTCTCGAATGTAGTATTCAGAAGATGAAAAAGAGCTCTATCTTCTTTCGTTTCTCATCATTTCCGATCGAATGTTATATCACATGCTATATGTTACCATAGTTCTAAAGATCAAGTGATTGCCTCCCCCACAACTCCGACCCTATTGGGACAATTTGGCCCAACTTTTCAGTAATGTTGACCTTGCATAGGGGAATCTGCGTACCGAATTTCATTCCTTTATATGCATAAATACGCGTAGAACTTTTGATCCCCTCTAATTTCCGCCCCCGAAATTCCGATCCCAGTAGGCCAATCAAAACCAAACTAAATAGTGAAGGTGCACATCCCCATAGTAAGCTACATTCCATATTTTAACCTTCTACCTCAAAACATGCGGAAAATATGAAGGGGACGGACGGACAGACAGACGGACATCGTGAAAACAATAAGTAGCTCCATTCTTCCGCTACTTAATAATTCTTATATTTTTAATATCTAATGAAGAGTAGGTAAATTTAGGGATAATATCTAATGAAGAGTAGGCGTAAAAATAGATGACTTGCCTTATCCTACTCGGGAGGGGGGGGGGGGAGAATTAATTTCTTTTTAATAAACGTATAAATGTATTTCTGCTTCACTCCTTGGAATGTTTACAAGATTCTATTATTCTTTACACCCACTGTTTTAGCACGTGAATTGGACTTGAAGGGGCCCACGTAATATTCTGAAAAGTTGATACGGCCGAGCTAAGACCTTGATAGTCATATTTCTGAAAACAGAATTTGAAAAAGTAAATCCGTTTTCAAGTTATCGTGCAAACGGCGGACGGACGGACGGATAAACGTACAAACCAAGTGCGCATTCTTATAACTAGCTTTTATGTTAATGCTTCTAATAAAATCTTGTAAACATTCCAAGGAGGATCCTTTGTAGGTGAAGCATAAATACATTTATAATTTTTTTTATAAAAAATTTTACCCCCCCCCCCCCGCCTCCCGAGTAGGATAAGGCAAGTCTTCTATTTTTACCCCTTTATCTGCACTTTTTACCTCTACCCAAGTTTTTTTTAATCAATAAAATGATTTTCTGGAACGTAATATGTAAAAAAACCTCGTATCTTCTTTCCTTTCTCATCATTTCCGAACGTACGATATATCGCATGCCATATGTTGCCATAGTTCTAAGGACCAAGTGACTGCCACCCCCGCAAATCCGATCCCATTGAAATAATTGGGTCTAAACTTCATAGTAATATAGATCTTGCCTAAAGGAATCTGGATACTAGATTTTATGCCTTTACGTACCTAAATAGCACATAGATATGTTGCCCTCTCTGAATCCCACTCCCGTAATTCCGACCCTCGTATGCCAGTCAAAACCGAACTACATAGTGAAGGTGCACATGCCCATCGTAAGCTACACTCCGAATTTCAACCTTCTACCTTCAGACGGACATGGTGAAAACAATAAGTATCTCCATTCTTCCGCTACTTAATAATGACTAAGCGCATTGTTAGGAAACGATATTGTTCGGTAGTGTAGTCGCGAAATATGATCGCGGATACTGAAAACTGATGATGTTAACAATAGCGGACCCGAAGCAAAAATGTAGAAGCTCGGGGAATGATGAATTTATTTTGAGTTAGTGATATTTCTTTTGGAAGCGTGCGATCATGTTCTTTTGTGGTTTTTTTTTGCCGGACGACGAATCAGAGAGATAACCGATAAGATGGCGACTAGCAATTGACCAGAAGCAATGATTTAATGCCCTGTTAAGAGAATGACGGGCGTTTAATAATTCTTTATGATTGCGGATAAAATCCTCCTCGAACGAAGTTCAGATTGCGAATATCCTAGTAAATGATAGAGGGTGACTAAACCCGTTCTAAAGATGTAGTTCAGCAACCCGTCTGGACTGTAGATGATGAGTATGCGTCTGTTAAGGAATTTTATTAAACATATTCAAGTAGTCTGGTGTGCACGATTTGTTTTTTTTTATTTGTATTATTTATACCATTGATGTACCTGAGAAGGTAGCGAGCAAGACTTTCTCAGGTCCACGACGAATGGCTGAATGACGAATTGAAAATTGTATCACCCAAGCGCAGATCATATCTAATTGCAGGAGAGACGCCATCACGTAACGGGTGGGACAAAACCCAACTAACATTCCCTTAACATTTCCTTCCTTGCCCTCCCAACCCCGCGTATCACCTCCCTACCCCACGTTAGTTATGATGTATGCGCGTGAGTCTACCACAAATAATTAAGCAAAACGTAACGTTTCAAATAGCGTCTGAACAAATTATAAGGGGCAAGTGCACGAACTCTCGTCGGCAAAGCCGACCAATTTTGTAGTCCTTTATAAGATATACATCTACAATTATAGTCACTTTTAATTAAGGGTAGACGTATGTTATCAGCAATTCGAGTGGAATAATTATGAAAATCCAGGTTAAATTTTATAACTATAGGGATTGAAATTTGCAGAGACATATTAGATACTTTGTATATAAATGAGCAGGTCTGCAGGTAGTATAATTGATAAATAATCATAATCCTTAGAGGTTGGAATAGGTGGGAAACGGGAGATGATTTGGGTGTTTTCGTAAGTACCCGAACGAACCATTTCTCTAATCTTAGAATTCTAGTTAAATTGTAGGATGTGGTTGCTCCCCAGAAAACAATACCGTAACATAGATTTGAGTGAATCCCTGTGAAATAAACCAACTGGAGTATATTGTTAGGAAGATAACATAGTCTGGAGATCATACTCATTTTTTTATTAAGACTTTTCATCAGTTTATCGATATGCAAATTCCATGAAAGATCACTATATAGGTAAAGACCTAAATATTTAAAGAGATTTACAGTAGTAATTTGATTGCTATCATTTTGGAACGTTGATGATAGAAGTGATTCCCGCATATTTCGTTGTGAAAAAATATAACCTTGGTCTTATTTACTACATTAACTTGTAATAAATTCTTATCGCTCCATGCTTTCAATTCACATAATGCTATATTTAAGTCTGATATTAAATACGCTTGATCCTGATTGGAGAGCAAAAGGATTGTGTCATCAGCGTAAAAAATAGGTACACTAGAAGTAAAAACGTTGGACAGATCTTTAAGAAACAGGTTAAATAATAATGGAGATAATATGGATCCCTGTGGGACACCCCAGTTTCTAGATAACTTGAGATCCATTTCAGGGGAATACCACGAAAATTATATTGTACAGCCAATTTATGTAATAATAGGTCAGTAGGTATGCTATCAAAGGCCTTGGAATAATCAACAAATATCGCCGCGACGAAGTGATGAACAGCCATTTCCCTCTGTTAATTCATAACAGGCAGTATCGGTATTACGATTGGGAACGAAACCAAGTTGGCATGTATTAATAAGATCATATGTTACACCAAAATGTTGGAGCCTGTTATAGAAAAGTTTCTGAAGTATTTTTGCGAAGGTGAGAAGCGTCGAGATCGGGCGATAATCAGTAAAGAGGCTGGGGTCACCTTGTTTGTAAATAGGGCACACTCTGGCCAGTTTCAGAGTGGAAAGATAATGTCCTGTTGCAATCGTAACATTAAATATTAAGGAAAGCGATAATGATAAAGCATGCCTAACACTTATTATTATTATTATTATTATTATTATTATTATTATTATTATTATTATTTCAAGGTTCCACTTAGTACTTAAGCCAAGGACTTGCTTCTTAGTATCACCGAGTGCGCACCGCGCACCTAGGGTGTTACTTTAGTTTGGAAAATTATCAGATGATATGTTATATGCTATAGTATTTTGCGTATTATGTGTGCAGTACTCAGCACTACTGTCTTCTGCATCTGTAGGAGATTATGCTTCCCATGAACTTCTTTGATAAAATTTGAAGTACTATTAGAGATGAGTCCTCTTGCTCCGATGATGATGGGAATCACTTTAGTTCTAAGGTTCCACATTCTCTGTATTTCAATAATTGGTGTCTGTATTTCATTCTCTGTATAATTGGTTAGATTAGGTGTACCGTACATGGATTTTTTCTCCCGTTTTAGGAGTTTTATGCGTTTGTTTTCTTTATACAAATACTGGATTCATATTAAATTGGTGACACTCGACAACTTCGTAATTAGAACTTTTTCTCCATCTATCATGGTTCAAAAGTTAGTTTTCGTAACTTTTCAGCGCTTTTCTATACAGGGTGTTTACGAATTCTGTGTACAAATTTTAGGAATGGTAGAGGACCCTATTTTGGATATACATAAAAAAAAATTGTCAAAGATCATACAAACAACTGCTCTGTGACAGTGTGAGACTACCTCATAATATTGTAATCACTCGTAATAAAAAGGAAAAATTAGAAAACTTAAAACTGATGGTCAAAACGTTTTTAATAACCAAATACTATATGTTTGTAAAATTACAAAAGGTGTTGAAACTGTTGACCATGAGTAACATTGCATCTTCCTAGTGGCTTGTCATTGAATTTCTGACACGACTAAAAATCCCTGCAGTGTCTCATACTTATGAAATTTTTGTTTCTATATAAAGGACTCATTTACAAACCAAAGTTAAATTTCAAAACCATGCGTGTGAAACAGATAACGGTAATTTATGTTCATGAATCTAATATTAAATAATGGTTATTCCATTCGCGAGAAAAGGTGAATTAGCTGTTTGACTTTTTTATGCATTAAGGATTCATTTGCGACCCCCAGTTTATTGGCAAAATATATTCAAAATAAGGTCCTCTGCCATCCCTAAAACTTTGTACACAGAGCTCGTAATAACTCTATAGATAGACCTGAAATTTATATTTCCTGCACTTTTTGTTCTAAAGTTATTTAACTGTTCAAGGGATTTCCTCTACATCCTGTCATGTGTATTTAATGTGCCTATTAAATTTTTCAATATGAAAACGTGGCACATAATATTTTTATAATTGATATATTATTGGACATAGGTGTTACCAGCATCAGTTTTGGTTCGGAATTTTATTACCACCCTGTGATCTTCCCGATTTAGCCTTTGACGCTTTCATAAATCTAACGAACCAACTTTATTCATAAAATGACGGAGAAAATACTGAAGCTGTGCTTCAAAGTTTTCCTTTCGTTTTTCATCAATATTTAACTTTAATCAGGATATACTTTACGAAGTTAATAATTATTTCTAATTTTTCCAGGGTTTTTTTTTAAATTGGGATTATTTACTTGCAAAATAGATTCTTTTCGGTTTGGTTTATTTTATTTATGTCTACAAATTTTATTTTGAAATTGGCATTGCATTATACTTTAGCTTTCTCGTCATAAATTATGCTTATATAATGCGTGTTATGAAAAATGTGTACGCTTAGTGACGTAGAATTCAAAGCGATAGATTTTCCATTAACAGGCAGATGCAGAAAAAGGCAATGAATGATCATTTTGTTTGGCGCAGCTGTTCATTTATATTGTTTCGGAATAGGTTAAAAGCTCATGTTTTCATAAGCGCATGAACCAAGTTATTGCGAAAATGCATAAATGTTTAGTCTCATAGCGTATTATTTTATCGGATGAATATAAATAGTATTAATCAATGCATTACCTTCCATTAAACAGTAATTACAAATAAAGCAAATGTTTCGGGAAAAAAAAATTTCTTGGTTTCATAATACTCAATTTTAATTTTATCTATACACAGTAGTAAGTATAAAGAATCTATCATTAAATGTGACCCTTCTGAATATTTTTTCCCTTTGTTCCAACTACGGATTAAAGGATACGTTTTGCTATTAATGCTAAACAGCACAGAAAGTAGTACGTCATTGCCAAGGGCGGAGCGTCCATTTTAGCGGCGTTAGCAACGCTCACAGTTTGAAAGTTGTTTTTTCTTTAATTATTTTAGGTTATACACAATTTTTCATGCGTACAATACAGGGTGATTACAAAAGAACTTCACACTTTTAAAAATTTATTACATCAAAGCTATTCAGAATACAGACACACCACATACGGATTCTTAAAGAAAAACTCTTGAAGTTTATTGTGACATAGTTAAAGATGTTCAATATGCCGCCCTGTCGTGACACGGCATACATCAATGCGGTAGTCGAATTCGTCCCAAACCCGCATTAACATGTCTCCATCAATCCCACGTATCGCTACCGTAATGCGTTCTTTCAGCTCGTCTTGGTCACAGGGAAAGTGTAGGGTGAAGACCTTGTCCTTTACACACCCCCATAAAAAGAAATCACAGGGTGTGAGGTCGGGCTCCGCGGTGGCCACTTTGCAAGTTCCAGTTTATTGTTTGTTCGACCAATCCACTGCTGTGGTTTATTTTTATGGGGGTGTGTAAAGGACAAGGTCTTCACCCTACCCCTTCCCCGTGATCTAGACGAACTGAAAGAACGCATTACGGTAGCGATACGTGGGATTGATGGAGACATGTTAATGCGGGTTTGGGATGAATTCGACTACAGGGGGGCATATTGAACATCTATAACTGTGTCACAATAAACTTCAAGAGTTTTTCTTTAAGAATCCGTATGTGGTGTGTCTGTATTCTGAATAGCTTTGATGTAATTAATTTTTTAAAGTGTGAAGTTCATTTGTAATCACCCTGTATAATAAATCTGACTGATGCCACAATTAACATAAGATTTACTAAAATTATGATAACGTTAGTTTTGGTATAAGCTGGATAATGTGACCACTAATGGTATATCGACACTTATGCTCCGCCACAGGCCATTAAGCCCAAGATTCGCGAATCGTCGAAATGCAGCCGCGAACATCTCAAAATTAACTATCAATCATAATCATCGTTATCTCGTAAAATTTAAGTCCTTTTCTACAGATTTCTAATGGATTTCTGATTAGCCCAGCTCCGCTATCACAGGCTTATCATATGTATCATCACGACTTTTACTACAATTAAGTTACTAAAATCATCTATTTGTATAAGATTATAAAATAAAGAAAATAAAAGTGAAACAAAACAAAACAAAAAAAAAGTTGGCAAGTTGGCATCACTTGCTGTCAATTGTCGCATATTTGTAGAATTCTTGCTGATCTGAAGGTGCATTTTTTCTAAGATAGTCCATGTTTTGGAGTTTTATTAGTGCATACGGTTGTTACCAGGGGAAAAATGGCGCTGCATGCAAAAGCGAAAAGCGCCTGTAAACAACCAATCTACAGATCATTGCAGGAATGCGAGTGTTCACAGGCAATAGTCTTCATGCAAGATGGTGCAGCCCCGCACGTGGGTCGCCCAGCGAAGGAATTTCTTCGTACCCAATTCGGCGATAAACGGTTTCTGTCGAGACACTTTCCAGATGCGTGGCCTGCCCGTTCATCAGACCTTAATCTATGTAAATTCTGGCTGTGAAGAACTCTGAAGGATCGTGTTTATCATGGAGGCGTACGGACCTTGCCTGAACTAAAAGCCAACATTATTCGTCATGTTGCAGCCATTTCACGGGAGACATTTTGTGCTACGCAGTTCCTGCGCTTCCAGCATGTCATCGACGCAGAGGGTGCGCATATTGAACAGTCCCTGTAACATCATTCCTGTAGTGCATTACTACCGAAAGTGTATGATCTTGCAGCGCCACTTTTTCACCTGGAGGCAACCGTGTGCACTAATAAATCTCCGTTGGTATTCTCTTCCCCTGTCTCTGCATAGCCTACACACAAAGTTTCATGACTATCCGTGCAATAACGCGGTCTGCAACCCGCGCAGAAGTGGGGAACTTTAATTATAACCACGCGCTGTAACAGGAGATGGTGTAAAGAACAAGTAATGGCATTTTTTAAATTGAACTCAAATAAAAAGAATCCAGAAACGTCTTTAAATCTGACATGACATATCATCAGTTGAAAATTATAAGGAAACTAGCATTTCTACCCGCCTTCGCTCAGTAATTTTAAAATGGCGATAATTTTAAAATGGAATTAGAATTGTGATATTCCACAGTAATAAATTAAAGCCGTTCTATGGAGAGTTGAAACTTATTTACAGGAATAAAAGTGACAGGCTGTTCAGGAGTGGACCTAATAATCAGGTTAGTTTTACAGTATGCACACAAAAAAAGTGTGTACAATAATACAGGGTTATTCAAAATGAATGATGCAAAAAGAAAACGTAGCTGTGACCAGTATAATCGGTATATTTACAAAATACGGATATCACATAAAAGATAACTCTCCAAGTTTCTCACGATATGAGAACCCCTTTGTGATACGACATCTAAACGATATTCAAATTCTCTTCACACACGTGCCAGCACCCCTTCACCAATGATGCTGATCGCTTCCGAAATTCCCCGCTTTAAATCCTGTAAGTCGTGCGGTAATGGGGTACGAAGATGCTGTCCTTCACGTAGCCCCACAGAAAGAAATAACAGGCCACTAGGCCGGGTGACCTGGCAGGAGGAATGGGGGGGGAGGGCACAGCATCAGTGGCACATCACTGCCCCAACAACCACTGTGATAGCATGTCTTTTTCATGGTTGAAACGGGTTCCATGAAAAAGAGCGCACACGAAAATTGCGCACCGAAAAAAAACCCCACGGTCATATATGCGCACAGATAAAAAGCATACACGGAAAATTGCGCATACTGAAAAATGCCCTAATGGAAAAAAAAAACATGGGTAAAAATGCGCACAAGGAAAAATACGCACACATACAAATCAATGCGCTAAAAGTGAACAGTCTTTTACAATAAAATTTATTCAGAAATTTAAATTATAATTAAATGAAACCTCAACTTTAAAATAATTTAAATAAAAATTAAATTTAAAAATGCAAGAAAAACTAAACTAGTGCGTATATTTAAAATATAATTATAAAAATATTTATTTAATTTTACAAAACTATATTTTTAATTAAAATTAGATAAAAATCTCCAAAACTTATTATTATACATTTAATAATTAAAATTATAAATTATTATACATATATGCATCAAAAATATATTTAAAAGATAAAATGGGATATCAAAAATATATTATAAATTTTAGCTTTAAAAGATTTTATATATAAAAACATCTATTTAAATTAGAGTCCTTCCTTAACACATTATTACATACAGTAACTTTTTGTTTTAGAAAATATTATTATCTCGGTTATTTACCATCTGATATGTTTATGTAATATATCAGTTTAAACGTTATTTAGAGTTCGATAAGAAAGGTCTGTAAGGTACTTATTTTAAATTAAACTACTTTTGAAATATTTTCATTTTAATGTTTCCATGTGAGGAATGCGAAACATAAAATCGTAAATATCCCCTTAATTATTGATTGCACGAGGAAAATGTATATGATCAGTTTTGTAGAAAACTTAGTTTTCTATAAGAATATCCAGATATATTTGTTATCTTACACAAATATTAATCTTATTGCTAGTTTCGTTGGGACAGCCTCGTGGCCTACGATAATAAACAATTTGTAGTTATTATAAAATAATAATATTCCCTGACAAAATTAAGTACTTATTGTCTTGTAATTTTTCACTTATTAAGTACTTAAAACCTTGTCTATTTAATTTTTTTCCATTAACCCCGTTATAGAGAGATCGTACATATAATAATTATATCATTCAATTTAATTATTATCCATTTTATTATTGATGTTGCTTTTTCATTATGAATAAAGTTTTGTATGTGCGTATTTTTTTGTGTACATTAACAAAATAATATTTAAATTATGTACGTATTCTTATATAAAAATCATTTATATAAAATCAGCGACGGTGGACGGTGTCACAACAAAGAAAAAAATCTAACAATGGGTTATTTTCCGATTATACAAACGGGTGGGTTCGCTTCTAGTTCTTATATAAAATTCAAATTTGTAGCTATCATATATTTATTTAATTTTTTTAAAATTTTTACTGTTAATAATAATATTGTTGATGATGTTGCTCTTCATTAAGAATTAAAAATTGTTCACTTTAGCTCAATGCGTTGTATATGTGCGCATTTTTCAGTGTGCGCAATGTTCCGTGTACACTTTTTCTTGTTATTCTGTGCGCACTTTTCGTGTGCGCTTTTTTCTGATCATCGTTGAAACGCGCTTCTAGTGCGTTTCCAAACTGGCGGGTTTTTCAGCGTTGCCAAATGAAACACGGATAGTTTATCTTTCAGTTAATAGCCTTTTTTTTTAATATCTTGATTATACAGGTCACGGTTACGTTTTCTTTCTACATCATTCATTTTGAATAACCCTGTATATGCGTTTCGAAAGTGAGAGGAATTATAATGAAAATGATACCACTGTTTATTTATTCTGGATATCTTGTAAGTGAACTATGTTCTTTGTGACACCTCCGGCGGTGAATACGTTTAAATTGTTCCCAGATCCAACTGGAGAGCAAAGATCATTGAAAATAAACCATTAATGAATGATATAATCAATTTCCGAAAGGCTAAATGGATACTGTCACATGAGCCAATGAAGAACTGTAAAACTTCTAATTTGTAAATTGTGTATATTTGAAATGAAGGAACTGGTCGTAACGCAGACGTGTGCAATTCATCGCCAACAATGCTATCGTTATACCCCCGTGCAAACAATGAGTGAAATATTAAATGAAAAATTAAGTTGTATTCGTTCGTAACTCGTCATTATGAAATGATAGATATGCAAATTACCTATCCTTTCCTTTTCCTATCCGTTTTCCTATCCATTAATTCCTTTTACATATTATGAATTCGTCGACAAAGCGCACTACTCGCTGCTATTGTTTGCATATAGATGCGACGTTTATGTGCATTCTGTTCAGCACTTTTCTTCCTTATAATTGGTACTCTAAACCAACGTCTAATTATAAATAAATTTATTTTTATAATTTTCGGAAGTATTCCTGTATTAGTTTTCATTGTTTGAAATGGAACGACCGCACGCTAATGAAGCGCACGTGAGCTGACGAACGCGCGCAAGCTAACGAAGTCTGCGCAGGATACAACATTGCCTTCGTAACGGGCGAGGGTTCCAAGGTAGCGTTAACAATGCTGGAAGAGTCGATTTATTTTTTCGTTAATAATTTTGGAATTTTTGCATATTAAAATTTAAAATGCATTTAATAACAAATCAAATACAATTTCATATTTATAATTACAAATATTTTACAGCAATTTTATTAGAAATATTGGTTCATAATATAACCGCGATTTGTCGCGCGCTTTTCTGCAAATCGTTTTAAAAGAGACCATTATATTTTTTATTCAAAATCAGAATAACGTACTATATCTTCACAGTTACCTCTAAAAAATTTACATTTTTATTATTCAATCAATTTCTTTAACTTTATTCTCTTCATTATTTTTCATGGACTTTTCCAGGCGTTATTTAGACATGTGACTATGTTGACGCACTCATAGAAGGCTTGATCCAGTTTTTATTGTTGTTGACATCAATGACTAGAAATTAGGCCTAACAGCAATTTGCTTTTGATAGCAGTTAGCTTTTGATGACTTTAGGCCTAACAACAATTAGATGTTGGTAACATCAGTTAGGCTTAAAAATTAATTGCTATTGACAACAATTAGTTAATTTTTAGGCCTAATGACACTTTGCTTTTGATAACATTAGGCCTAACACCTACTTGCTATTTTTGTAGCAATTAGATTTTGATTATGGTGGGCCTAATAACAATCACCTATCGATAACTTTAGGCCTAACAGTTATTTCCACTAGATAGCAATTAACTTTTGATAAAGATAGGCCTGCCAACAATTAGCAGTTTTTAACATTAGGTCTAACAGCAATTAGTTACTAAGAATAGTCATTATCAATAGGCCTAAGAGCATTGAGCGACAACAATGGCGACACCATTTTTTAACTGATGCAGAGAAACAATTTTTGCACCACTGCATAATTATACACATGATATTTTATCTTGGCTAGTTGCTAGGAATTGATTGATTTATTACATGTTATATTTTGGCTTTAAAAATTTCCAAAGAAACCTTCATGGTATCATTAGATCACATACAACTGAACCAGTTTCGACCATCTCGAACTTATTAATATTCGTTATATTCATTCATGACTCGTCGTTACAAGCTCTTTGATATACGACATGCCATACTTTATTAGCCTTTGAAAATTTCTAAGAGATAATGGCTATTTAAGAGCACGTGCCAGTTAACCATTTCGGCCATTTTCGAACAAAATGTATCAATTGGAGAAACAGTACTTAACAATGTTATATTCGTTCATGGCTCATCGTTACGAATGGTTTGATATATTATTTACTATATCTTAGCATTGAAAATTTCTAGGGGGTATCAAAACAGTACCATTGGCGTGCGTGCCATCGGACCAATTTCGAACATCTTCGAACTTGTCCGTGCCATTTCCCATATCTATCGATTGGTGAAAACAGATTTTTAAAATCTTTCAAACTTTCCGAGAAAATCGAGTTACGGACGGTCGGACAAGGTCAAAGCATGAAGAACCTTTCGGTACTTAATAACTGAAAATGATAAGTACGGGAAACTTTCGCTATGAGACAGCGCTTCTATCGGCATCTGGTGAGTCGAATTTTAACTATTTTAATGCTTGAGAATTCTTCAATTACTGTGGATAACGACATAATCAATAAGACGAAAACCTCTTGTACACAACTGGATTGTCCACACCTCTTGTCACTTGGCATTGAATAATGAACTCAAAGAGTTCGAAATACGTATATGCGGAATAAAATCCAGTTGTGGACAAGAGGTTTTCGTCTTATTGATTATTTTAATGCTTATTTGAATTTTAACCAATCAGAACGCTAGGTGCAACATAAACGCAGACAAGATAAAACAAACAGTCTACTGATTATATCAATTTTTACTTTTTACTGTAGGAAAACATTGTTAATCGTCGGAAAATTCGAACTTGAGATTTGTGTGAACACGATAACTCAAAAACGCAAAGAGCTACATGGATCAAATTTGATAGGTGCTCCTTAAACAAAAATTATAGAACTGTATCAACTTTTGGACCAAATCTGTCAACCAGAAATGATATTCACCTATAGGGGAGAGTGGGTAACAGTGAGACACACTTTTTTCTAAAGCAGTATTTTCATGGTACATTGGACCAAATGCAACGAATTATTTCTGTGAAATACTGAACTTATACAGCTATGACATAATTTATTTTCTCTCATGTTATGAAAAACCTTTGATGAAAAAAAATAAAACAAATCTGAAGCACGTTGTCTCACTCTTCCCCAAGGTTGGGGAAGAATGAGACAGCAACGGGGGAACAATGAGACATGCTTTTTTGGTGCATTTATTTTGATTTAAAATTATTAGAATTATTATCAATTAAATTACTACATATTCTTCTAAAATAAAAAAAAACATTGAAATATTTTATAACATTTATTAATGGAAATTTATGTAAAAATACGTCATTGAAATATGCTGGCTTAAAATTTTATAACTATTGTGATTTAAGAAAAATATAAAATATGAAATTCTTTTGCCAATCAACAATGATTCTTTGATATACTACATCATGCAGAATTCAACATGTTGTGGTGGGTAACACTGAAACACCCGTCTCACTGTTCCCCAAATCATTTTGTCTCACTGTTACCCATACTACATGGTTTAATTTTTCAAGCCTGTAGGCCTAAGTTTCCATTTCATTTTTAAATCGCTTATAGATTTCAGAAAGCTTAATGCATAAGCATTTCATATATAGCTATCTTTTTATCAAATGTTATAAATGTGGTGAATAATGCACTATAATTGGCAATCAAATAGGAAAATTTGCATTACTATCCTTAACTTATGCAAGTACAGTTTTCTTGAGCCTGCAGGGATCCTAGAGAACTGAAACTAGATGGGTGCATAGATAATTAACTTCACCTTTTAGCTATGGTAGCGCTAGCTGATGGTGATGTCTTTTCTAGATGCTGCAATGTCTCACTGTTCCCCGTGTCTCACTGTTACCCGCTCTCCCCTACTCTTTTTCACCTCAGGCAATCATCGAATGGCAGCAACAAAGCAACGCGTCGATGCAATTAAGTATACTGAGTACAACTAGGCCAACGACAGACAGACCAGGGCACTCAAAAGTCAGCTGATTATTGGGATCCGAGCAACAATGTAACCTTCATTGTCTTCATCTTAGATTTTAATAATCAGCGTTTTTTCGTTTGTTGGAAACAATAAAGGTTGGACTGTTGCTCGGACCCCGATGATCAGGTTATTTTTGAGTGTCCTGGCCTGTCTCTCGTTGGCCTCGGGAGTGCAAGTGACTACGTCATAGCTGATTTCATTTGCACGATGAAGGGGCCTAGGAAATGGGATCGCTGGTTCCAAACATTGAAACCACGCAATATACACTATCTGCCCAAAAGTAATCGGACACTTTCGATTTTAGATGTTTTAACGAATATCTAGTAAAATACTTGACGAATTATCCAGAAACTTTAGGACTGTAAAGAGCATGTTACACCTGATATACAGGGTGATTACAAAAGAACTTCACACTTTTAAAAATTTATTACATCAAAGCTATTCAGAATATAGACACACCACATACGGATTCTTAAAGAAAAACCCTTGAAGTTTATTGTGACACAGTTAAAGAAGTTCAGTATGCCCCCCCTGTCGTGACACAGCATACATCAATGCGGTAGTCGAATTCGTCCCAAACCCGCATTAACATGTCTTCATCAATCCCACGTATCGCTACCGTAAAGCGTTCTTTCAGCTTGTCTAGGTCACGGGGAAGGGGTAGGGTGAAAAACTTGTCCTTTACACACCCCCATGAAAAGAAATCACAAGGTGTAAGGTCGGGGCTTCGCGGTGGCCACTTTGCAAGTTCCAGGTTATTGTTTGCTCGACCAATCCACCGCTGTGATTTCTTTTTATGGGGGTGTGTAAAGGACAAGATATTCACCCTACTCCTTCCCCGTGACCTAGACGAGCTGAAAGAACGCATTACGGTAGCAATACGTGGGTTGATGGAGACATGTTAATGCGGGTTTGGGACGAATTCGACTACAGGGGGGCATATTGAACATCTTTAACTATGTCACAATAAACTTCAAGAGTTTTTCTTTAAGAATCCGTATGTGGTGTGTCTATATTCTGAATAGCTTTGATGTAATAAATTTTTAAAAGTGTGAAGTTCTTTTGTAATCACCCTGTATTTGTAGCGAAGGTATCTTCCTGAAGGCAAATAGAGGACCAGCAGCAAAGTGTACCAAAAAAATAATGTTTGGGATCACTCTGTAAAAATTAATGCTTGATTGTAGCTGTAGCATATGAATAAGAGGAGTGTTTACTTATGTGGGTTCATTTGTATGATAATAGCACGTATATTCATGGAGATATAAAGGTTTCTTTAAAAAAATCGAAATATTTTCATAAGTTTTTTTTGACAACCTAATGCAATTTCAATTTCAGGAAACTTGACAATCTACAGTAGAGACAAAACCCTGCAATCAGTATATAAAAATGTTAAATACTTGATGAAATATGAGGATTTTTACTAAATAATGTTAACTGCGCATGTGCAAGCGTTACTAAACTGTCTTTTGCATAACTTATTAGCCAAATATATAGAGCTACTGTTGTAAAAAGCCCAAGCAAATATCATGAAAATTCAGAAAGATATCGCCGACAGAATGAGTTGAATTTCAGTTGCTCTCAAAAATAAACAAAACGATAAGGAGTTTTCTCCAAATTTTTATTTTTGGACAGGACACCAATATCGTCTTATCCTTACGCTGATATGAAGTCAATTTGACTATATGAAGTCATCAGCCGCGGTGGCTCAGTGGTTGCGTCATCGCCTCTGATGCCCAAGTACGCGGGTTCGACCCCGTACAAGGACGACGAGGATTTTTTCAGTGGGAAAATCCTAAGATCACGCACTTCCTTCGGAAAGGAAGTAAAGCCGTTGATCCCGTGTAGTCGTTTACCGGCTGCACGTTAAGGAACCCGTGCGAGACAAAATTTGCGGCCCCTTTAACGCCGTCCTGAAATGACCATGGCAGTTGAAAAGGACGTTAATACCAAACAAACCAAACCAAATCTATATGAAATCAATATGAAGTCAGTGTGCCTTCATATCAGCGGTTCCACATTTCAACACGCGCGGCTTTTTAACGCCTAGAAAACGCCTGGAATCGGAGATTCGCTTCACGCCGCGAAGTTGCTGAATGTTAACTAGGCTTAAAGAACGCATCTGTGAGTGGAAAAGATATTGGAAAAAGTTTTTCGTTTTTTTTTTGGTGATTTACAGTCTTTGGACTTTCAAAATTATTTTAGTCTAAACATAACATTTTTATAGTGAAATTATTAAATGGAGACTGGAGATATGAAAATAATCAGAAAAATTGGAAGGAAAAATTCTACGACCTGGATTCGAACCAAGAACCACCAGTTTCACGCTCCTTTCCTGTACCAATTGGACCATAGTGAACACGGTGCAGCAAGGCTGACACCATTTGTTCACGATGGCCCAATTGGTAGAGGCAAGGAGCGTGATACACGTGGTTCCTGGTTCGAATCCAGATCGTGGAGTTTTCCTTCAGGTCCCTTTTCGCAAGACCACTCACATATTGTTCAATGTCTGCCATTAAAATGAGTTTTATCAAATTATTTAAAACACCTTTATTTCTTATCTCGAGTGTCATACTCGACTCCTCTACCAATTGGACCATCGCAGACACTTGTACAGCCATGCTGTCACTAAGTGTGTTAAAGACAACCAAGTTGTAAAGATGGAAAGCCCAATGGGAGGCGGACACCCGATTCACAGATCGGAAATTTCTCCTGCCCAACCATTAAAAAGTTTGATGAACACACATAAGAAATAAAGATTATAAACTGGAGCTACTTCTCCAAAGAAAAAATTAAAGAAAAATTCTGCGACCTGGATTCGAACCAGGAACCTCTAGTGTTATGCTCGACATTTCTACCAATTGGGCCAAATTTTCCTTTTTTTTCCTTCCATTTTTTCAAATAATATCGTCGCTTGATGTTTGGAGAATTAGCTCCAGTTTATATTCTTTATTTCTTATATCAAACCAGTTTTCCAAATATGGAACGGGCTATACAGAAAAGAGGAACATATATTTCATCCCAAGAGACATTCGTTTAAATTAAGACATTTAACAAGAGGCATTTGGATTAATTTAGTTAAATTCGTTTAAATTTAAGACATTTAACTAGCTTATACTTTAAAGTCTGAAGAAACAGTAGACACAAGATTCACTTGACTACAAAAAAATTGCATTTAGTGCCATACATGTACATTTCGATTACAAGGTGATCATCAGTCAGTTTGCAAAGATTTCCAATTCGAACAGAGAATTTATACAGAAAAGCGGCCAATTAGAGAAACAATAAATGTCAACTTTTTGTGCCAGTAAATGCCAACTTTTTGTGGTCAAATGGATATCGTGTTTTCTGTTCTTGATACTGTAAGTAACCATAGCCCTGGAGTTTATTTCTGATTATTAACTTTAAATTCTATTTTAATATTTACCTATTTTAAGAAATTGTTTGTCTCTATAAACAACACTACAATTGTATTTGTTGAAATACCTTTATTCAATGAAAATGCTAGAAATGTTAAATGGAACTGTTCATTTTCACAGGTTCAAGAAGCTACTTTGAGAAATGAGTCAAACTATAATAACATTGAAAGACAAAGTTGCGATTATTACAGGTAATAAATACAATCATTGTTATTAATATATTATGATATAAAACTATAACTGTGGATCTGCAATATAAAGAGTCCGTCATAAAATGTATACACACTTCAGCAAAAGAAAAAACTATATAAAAGTTGTAACACTAAATTCATACAGGCATCAAGCGCTGAATTTAAGATTATGAATCTTTGATTTCTACAATTACGACAGGTGATCAAAGTGATTATCCTAAGTATTGAGATACTTTTGAATACGACGAACAGTTGCTCCTATGCATTTTCCTAGCAAACTCTTGTCAAGTAATCTCCTATGTCTAGATGGCAGTTGTGGCCTTCTTTTCTCGGGATCGTCTTCATTCAATGTATGTAATAATATTATGATGTAAGCTTTCGATTTTGCTGTTACGGAAAAAATTATAGACGACTTCTAATATAGTGTGCATGCATTTTTTGGCGGACGGTATAGAGGAAGATGAGTAACAATGAGACACTTTTTTTTAATAGTAGCCTTAATCACCTTTAAATGTGAAAAATGTATTATGAAATTTTTTTATTCTTATCACATTGCATTGTTAATCAGCAGAAAATTTTTCCAACCCTGTACACTGTCTTATCAATGAATTATGACCAGCACCCCTTCAAGGCACACGCATGGCTCCCCCGAACAACGATTACACATTGCAAAATTTGCATAACAGGCTGAGAAAGCTTTAAAGCTGGTGCATCAAACGGCAGTTGCACGAGCCTCAAGATGGGTAATCGTCCTGGAGCGTGTTTCTCGTCATTCCGTCGCGCTTGTAATTTCTCCGCGACGGAGAGAGCTCCAAGGTCGTGGAGGAAACCTAAAGCTTTAAGAAAACCAACGCGCTTACGCCACTTGACGAGAAAACCGCCTTTAGCAGCCTCGACGGTATGAGAGTAGCGAGTGGCCGCGACGGAGAGCTCATGCGATTAGCCACTCCCTGTATGTAAACAGACGTGCGGTTAGATATGGCATGAAAACAGTCATTTCTCGTGCTTCCTGTTTCATCGGAATGGGAGAATGCAATACCGCCAGAACATCGATCAGTACATTTATTAAAATTAAAAAAAATTATTATCATTAAACATTATAATATTAATTTACGTGAATTTTGTATAAGTCATGATTTTCTATGTTTTTGGACCGGGTCATTTTAATATGTGCAATGGAAAATATATACTAGCTTTATTATTATTTAATTATAATCCCCTAGTCCCCGACTTTTTTATGTTAATACTATGGTTATTAGATGAACACTTTATCTAATAACCATGTTAGTACTGTAGTTCTAATGATAAGTACATGTATATTCATTATAAAAATATAACAGTTTTGGATAATTAAGCATATGATTTAGGCTAATAATATAACGGTTACTCTCCTCCTCTTTCATCTGTATTCGTATTCAACTTCGTGCGCTTGAAATTTGAGAAGCACACATGAAAAATTACTCACCTTAATTTAGAATATAATCTTTTACTTTTTAACTATAGTTAACGTGAAGGATAATGTGCCATCGACTAGGCCGATTAGAAACACTGGCCTTACTGATATCAGTAAAGAAGTGCTATGAGCAGAGCACATGCAGTGCATATAATTAATATCGCTTATACAGATAAATGAATGAAGAGAATAAATTATTTATACGCATTTAAATGTCGAAAAGTTAGTTCTTGTACTCAAAATTGCACGTAAATATTTTTTGGGGAAATAATTTCCACTTTTTCAAACTGTAGCATTAATGCATCAATATTTACATATTAAAGAGAAAATGATAAAAGCAGACGATTAAAACAAACAATAATAGTAAGCTAAAAATAAAACTTTATTTTCCAATAGAATATCAGCTGTATCACATACTTATTTGAATTTAGTATATTAAACAATAACAAGAACTGAAAATATTTTACTCAATATTTTTACTTAAGTTACTTTCTGATATACAAGGAAGTTTTCTGTAAAATTTGTTAATTTTTCACATTCTTATCTAGAATAGGGTTAGTTTGAATGTAAATTTCAACCTTATTTGTTTCAACAAACAGTACTCTTTTAACTGCATAATCAGATTTGTATATTAATAGTGGCAAAACATTATCTGAAATTTCTTACATTTCAAAGCTGCAGTAGAACTCCAGAATACTTCTCAAAATTCACAGTAGTTTAATTTAGCACAGCAAGGAAGTAATGTTCTCATTAGATATTCTGATTGCAAAATCTCAACAGTAACATTTCTAAATCTTAACTTTTTTTCACACACAGCTTACGTATAATACGAGGTCTGTTCAAAAAATACGTAGACTGACGTCATAAAACAAAATATACTTTATTCAGAAGTTACACATCTGGGTCCCCTTCAAAGTACTCTCCTCCCCGACGCACACACTTATCCCAACGGTGTTTCCACTTTTGGAAACAGTCCTGGAACGCTTCTTTTGTGATGTCCTTCAGCGCCTTCGTCGCATTTGACTTTATGTCGGAAATCGTCTCAAATCTCCTTCCTTTCAAAGGTCTTTTGAGTTTGGGAAACAAGAAGAAGTCACAAGGAGCGAGGTCAGGTGAGTAGCGTGGGTGAGGAAGAACAGTGATCGAGTGTTTGGCCAAAAACTCTCGAGTTCTGAGGGCTGAATGGGCTGGAGCGTTGTCGTGATGAAACAACCAGTCACCACTCGTCCACATTTCTGGCCTTTTCCGCCGGATAGTATCCCGCAGATTCAAATTTCCCACAAAATTTCACAGCAACTCTTTGCTCGTTCAAGTCACTCATTCTAAAAATCCGCCAAACGAAAAAAACACACTTCACAAACAACCGTGTAGCTAATCAACCAATACTGATATTTGCAATCAAAAAACTGCCTTGTAATCAGCGGATCTGTCAGAAGATGGCGACACCAAGCGATTTTGATTGGGACCAACAGGGCCCGCGCAATTCAAACAGTCTACGTATTTTTTGAACAGACCTCGTAATTTGCTCCATTAAGTTGACAATAAACAGCTTATTACTGTTACAATTTGTCTGCATCTCCCGGTGACCAAACACGTCGGTCGTTTGGCCATACTGGCCCCGGGCAGATGCTATTGTAATTACTTACCAAATAAACAAATAAACAAAAATAAACAAATAAAATTTAAAAAATCAGATATTAATGATGACACTACAAAGTCAAGTTTTCCTTATTTAAATGTAATAACAGAATACTAATTAGATTTAACTTAGATATAATCCTGAATTGTATGATACTTTAAAAACATGCTTGAAACCATTAACACTTAAAAGAGTTTCAGTAACATTAGAAGTATCATTCCTGCAAAGACTACATATTGAGCCTCCTTTGTATTCTAAATGGGTTTCAATGTTTATTTCATCAAAGAGAAATATTTAAGACCAGTTCATTATCTTTCAAATAGTGTTTTTTAACTTTTAGATACTGCAGCATAGCTTCTACAGTGAAACCATTTAGATCAAACTTGCTAATTAGCTTCAGCAAGCAACATGGATAGAGCAAACATGTATAATTAGTTTTATGCAAAGCAACATATATTGAATGTATATAAAACAAAGCTGCTAACAAAACTGTATTGCCACTCTAATTAAAAATTTAATATAAATCTTAAATTCTTAAAAATTTAATTTGTTTTGTTAAAAACTGCATCTGAGAATGATCTTCAATTGAAAAATTCTACAACACATTAATTCTATTTTCTATTATAAACAGAAGCACTTTATTTGAATCCTCGTTATTAGAGTTTCAACATCCTATAAGAGTATTTTGTCAAATGATTTATTTTGTTTTTCAGTTTTTAAGCAATTTAGGAATTTTGTGCTCTGAAACTTCACATACATTTATTGAAACACTGAGGATTACTCATAACTGAGACTGGAGCAAGGATTATTGAAATGAATATTTAACTTTTCCATTTTTCTCAATCCGAAGACAAGTTCCTTGTCTTATAACTATATTCTTAACATTTGAATTTGTCAGTTATCTCCTAAGCTATGCAGAGATATATCATTCTCTTCTTGATATTTCTTGAGGTCTTTCATCAAGCATGTATTGAGAGCTTTATCCAAAATTTTTTTTCTTGACGTCACATAATCTTGAAACTGAAACATCTCAGATACTGATAGGCAAATTTTGGAAAACTGAAGGCACTGCACCAAGCTTCAGTTTAGAGTGTGCTTTAGTAGTAATTAGCCTTGATAGGTGACTGGTGTCCTCCCAAGATAACACTTCAAGCCAAGATAGTATATGCAGATTGAGAGCAGCTACTCAGAAGTTGTTTGCTACTGAAAAAAAGAAAAGAATTAACTATTACATACTATCCATTTTTTAATAAATATATAATGCAATGTATTTTCATTAGATAAAACAAATTATTCGTGTCAGTAGCTGAATTTTGTCATCATTCATTTAAACAAAGGGATAAGAAAACATGGGTTAATGAACAAAAATCATCAGTTGTTAATTTTCCGAGTCTGTCATAAACTATAAGCTACTTTCTATATTTGAGATTTGCGGCTTATGCTAATAAAAGTTTCATCATCTACTTATCTAGCATTTGCTGAATGTATTTCTGTTTTGTTTAAATTTCATAGGAGCCAGAAACATATCTGCAGGAATCACTGCTGCTAGTCAGATGGGACTTTTAAAATATAAATAAAATAGTAGGGGGCATATAGAAAGAGGTATATGAAAGCTAACAGCTTCAAAATTAAATATAAATTTTATAAAAGGTTTAACAATTTGTGGGTGTCTCGGCATCCCATGGTTTACATGTAAAAGATATAAAAGTTTACATATATACTGGGTGGGCAAGAAATAACGTGAGGTGTTCAGAGCGCGCTAGCGGGAATTCTATTAGGCCAAATGCAGTACATTTTGGTGTATATACTTAGTGGAACATGCAGTTTCGATTTCTGCAACAAAAAAAAAATAGTACCAAAAGTCGCCATACGGGGCGCTTATTTCAAGAAAACAATGAATACCTAATTGTCAAATGAACAAATACCGTACAAACCAACTTTCGGTAGAAGGGTGGATCATAATACTGTTCCTATTGATTAAACAGGTGGTGGCCTTATAGTATAACAGAGGGACATCAGGAGTTCCAACTAGTTTCGCTATTTATTCCCGGCTTTGTCAAGGATATATACAGCAAGAGGCATGCAAGCCTTTATATACAGAACAGTGGTACAAATTATGCATATACATGAACCAATAGGATACAAAAGAATTAAAGAGGAAATAATGGCCAACAGGATAAATAGAAAAAGCATAGAATTTTGAAATATAGTGGCCAATAGAATAAAAAGGGTGTAAACGCTAATTTTTTTATAAATTATACAAAAAGAAAATATACAAAGGGATGGTGTGCGTTTACGCGGACCGAAAAGAGAACTTATCTGGTTGTCTGAGGACAAGAGGATTTACAGAAAAATAAACAGGCAAGAAGTAACAAAATGCAAAGGAAAACAAAAATCATAATAAAGAAACCGAGAAAAAAGGGATCATAATAGATCGGATAAAGAGTTAAGTATTGCATATACATTAAAGTCTGTTTGATAATTGAGAAGCAGGTGGGTGGAGGACTTCTTGGCCTTGAATATTTCGATCGCTTCGAGGGTAGCAGTTTTTTCTGGCCTATTGCAGATATGTAGGACAGACATAACATCTTCTTGCGTCTTTAAAGCGTGTCCGGAATCTTCGAGGTGGTTTGTGTAGTGGGAAATACGATCTCGTTTTTTATACGAGTCAATGTGCTCTTTGAATCGTACTGCAAAATTGCGGGTCGATAATCCTACATAGAATCTGTCGCAAAACGCACAATTCAGGCGGTAAACTCCGGATTGGGAATATTTGTCGGTGGTGACGGCGGCGGGTGGGTTGAGGATGCGGGCTGATGGTGTAGGAGTACGAAAAGATATTCGAAGGCCAAGGGACGACAGGAAGTTAGAGAGCTGGGAGAAACTAGGGCCCAGATACAATAAGGACGTCCATTTCTTGGGAAGGGGCGAAACAAGATGAAAGGGGGAGAAGAGGGCCCGTCTGCGGCGGTGAAGAATACGGGAGAACATGGAGGTCGAATATCCATTGGCATGGGCGAGGTTCCGGATTATACGGAGTTCGGATGATCTGGATAGGGGGATGAGGGGGAGCTTCAGGGCACGGTCGATTAGGAATCTTAATGAGGCTTGTTTGTGGGTGGGGGTGTGTGAGGAGGAATGGTGTATTAAGTTGGAGGATGTGGTCGGTTTACGGAAGACGGAAAAGGAGAGGCGGTTAGTGTGGGGGTTGTTGGTAATGAGGATATCAAGGAAAGGGATGGATCGGTTAGTTTCCAGTTGAAAAGTAAATTAGATATGTGGGGAAAAGGAGTTAAAAATGTTAACAATATTAGTGGGGGTAGTGGATCGGGAATCAAAGAGGATGAGGATGTCATCGACATATCGGAAATACGCAATGACAGAGGGAATATTAAGGAAGGGGGTAACGTATGTTAATTCCAGGTGCTGTAGAAATACCTCAGACAGAAAACTGCTGAGTGGGAATCCCATTCTAGCCCTGTGGGTTGGGAATAGTAGGAGTTGTTAAAGGAGAAGTAGTTCTGCGAAGAAATTACAGAGAGGATAGCTAGTAGTTCAATAGTATCGGGTTTAGGGAAAGACGCAGCAAGCAACAGACGCTATAGTATAGAAAGGGTGGGGGTGACAGGGATGTTAATGTATAAGTTGGTGATGTCAAGGGACATAAGGGAGAGGTGCTCATCAGTGCGGATGGAAGAAAGGGACTCAGTGAGGTTTAGGGAATTGCGTACATTGTAAGTTTTAGGGAGGATTTTCAGGTTAAAAAGGAACGTAGAAAGGGATTTGGCAACGAGGTGGGCAGGAGCTGGGGAATAGTTAACGACGGGGCGTATGGGCATGTTAGGTTTATGGATCTTGACTAGGGCGTTAAGGTTGGGTGGGCGAGGGTTAGGCGGGATGAGGCGTCGGAGGTATCTGAAGCGTGGGGATTTGTTGACGACGGAAATAATGGATTTGTGGTACTTAGAGGTGGGGTCGGATGGAAGGATGGCAAAATTGTTGGCAGCGATGAAATCATTGACTTTATCTATATAAGTAGAACGGTCAATGATGACCGACACGTTACCTTTATCAGCCTTGACGACGAGGGCATCGGAGTCTCGTAACTTCGTTTTCAAGGTGGTGGAGGCAGCAGCATCGGCGAGAAGTTCACGGGGTGGTCTAGATGCGTACGCTTCTATGAAGGATTTGTGTATGAGATGTCCGGCGATGGCTCGCGCACGAGGACGGTCGGTTTGGGGGAGTAGGCTGATGGCATGTTCAACATCTGTGATGACATCGTGTAAACGGATTGTGTGGGCTTCTTATAGACAACATGTTTGAGGCCTTTGTCAAGGAGTCGTTGCTCGTTGTCGGACAGCTGGATTGAAGTTAGGTTCACGACATTAGCGTGGAAGACAAAATTACCTTCAGGAGGACGTGGGTGTCGTGGGTGTATTCGAGGCGGGCGTCGGAGGTCGTCTAGCTTCTTGCAGAGGGTTAAAAACTTATGTTCTTTGAAGGAATGCAGTGTAATTTCATCTTCCTCGATGAGAGGCATCAGAATATCAGGTGGAATGATGGATGACAAATGGAGGTGCAGGCGGAATACCTCTTGATTGAGACGATGCTTCTTAAAAACTAAGGTGGTGGTTGCATGGCTTACCCAGGTCCTTACGGCGGCTCCGTGCAGCTTGGGCAGCGGTGGATTTATTCCGGACGGTGACGTGGGCATACTTGGGTTCTAGGCGTTCACGGATACACATGCGGTTGAACCATATGTGTGGTAGAGGCTAGCTTCCTCTTGATGTGGAACATCTTAGAGATGAGCGGAGTCATATCGGTAAAAGGGTGGATCATAATACTGTTCCTATTGATTAAACAGGTGGTGGCCTTACAGTATAAAAGAGGGACATCAGGAGTTCCAACTAGTTTCGCCATTTATTCCCGGCTTTGTCAAGGATATATACAGCAAGAGGCATACCCAACTTTAGTAACAACAATAAACAATATTTTATTTTTAATTACAAATGTGTTTCAATATGACCACCAGTGTGCTGTTCCAATAGCTGCATGCGGTACACGACATTTTCTACGGCAGCTCGCAGCATATCTGCATTAATTAGTCTAATATGTAACGTTATTTGATCGTTTAAGGTTGAGAGGTCAGGAACATGTGCTTGATACACAAGGCTTTTCAAATATCCCCATAACCAAAAATCACAAGGGTTGAGATCAGGCGACTTGGATGGCCATACCATGGGAAATGCACGACTAATTATTCTGTTGTCTGAAAAACGTTCTCGCAAGATCTGCTGCACCTGACGTCCGATGTGCTGTGGCGCACCATCCTGCATAAAACTGGTAGAATCCAGACAACCCTTTTCCTGCAATCGTGGTATCACAAAATTCTCAAGCATATCGGCATACTTGACAGAATTGACGGAACAAGTCACCGGTCCAAGGGGACGGATTTCTTCAAAAAAGTACGGGCCGATGATGAAAGAAGCAGTAAAGCCGCACCATACTGTTAGTTTCGGTGAATGCATAGGAGTTGGTAGACACACTTGTGGATTTGATGCAGCCCAAATACGGCAGTTGTGAGTATTGATATCATCATTCAAATAAAAATGTGCCTCATCACTCCATAAAATTTGCCATGGCCATGCATCATCCACTTCTATACGTGCTAAAAATATCAAACGAAAAGTCAGTTCAGGTACGTTCATCTGAACAGGCGAAAAGCAAACGAAAAGCAATTGTTGAACAGGTGTGAGTTTATAGGGATAAAATGTCAATATCTTATGCAATATTTTCCTCACCGTCGAATATGGGATTTCTGTTTTGCGTGCTATTGCGTGTGCACTGCTGGTACCCTGCACAGTAGTCATCTCCTGTTCCACAACAGCAGTTGCAACTTCTTCAACGTGTTGCTGCCTGATTCGTTTGCGTCCCCGGCCTGGTTGTACTCCTAGAGTTCCGGTAGATTCAAATCGTTCAATCATTTTCCGTAAGTTAGTTATGCTCATCGGTCCTCTTCGTAACGTTTTCAATCGCCAGAATTCACGAAGGGCACCACTTGCATTTTTGCTCTTCTGATAAAACAACTTGACTAATAACGCCCGGTCAGGCAGATAAGCATCATCGTCAGGCCATTCGTTCGTGAATGATGGGAAATCCTCAGCCTTGCCTTTTTTTATTGTCATGATTGCTCAACACGGAACGCGCTTATGCAAATGTATTCATTGTTTTCTTGAAATAAGCGCCCACTATGGCGACTTTTGGTACTATTTTTTGCAGAAATCGAAACTGCATGTTCCACTAAGTATATACACCAAAATGTACTGCATTTGGCCTAATAGAATTCCAGCTAGCGAGCTCTGAACACCTCACGTTATTTCTTGCCCTAACCTTTCTAAACATTAAATACTCAGACTATATACGTGTTTCCTTAAAAATATATATTAAAGAATATAAATTATTCAAGTCTATACTTACCACTTCGTGAAACCCTTTTCTTTCCGCCAAGGACTCCGGTGGAAGTAATAGTTGCCCTGCGGAGAAAAGTGGATAGTTTGCCGCCAAGCACTCCGGTGGCGACGAGCCACGCCGAAGATCAAACAATCGATGACACCTTTCTTTGATTATGGAAATACATTCAATAGCAGTTTTATTTTAATTCTCATCATTCACATCGAAAAAGGATCACATTGCTTTCTTCCCGAAGGCCTTCTTCCTCGAGAAAAACGAAGCGGCAACCGTCCGCCATGTTGATTGCTCAAGGATTCAACGCGCTTTCCTCGTTCCCGACGCCGAATGAGCGCGTCGGAAGTTTTCCAACGCGACGGCTCTCATTTTTCCAACGCGACCTTGACGAGAAGGCGTGTTTTTAGAACTCGCGCCGTAACAAGGCCATTGACGTCAAATTTTACGTCACTTCCTCTCATTTTCCAACGCGACTGAGTGACGAGAAACGCGCCACTGATTTAAAGGACACCCAAAAAGGGATGATAATAGGCTATCGCAGCAAGCGTGGCACCATCTCCGAAACTGCGCGATTTATAAACTTTTTACGGTCCGCTGTAGTGAAGGTGAACAAAGAGTGTACAGCAGGGACAGAAATCGCGTCCCAACGCCATCACTGTAAAGGGTCACGAGCTATCACCAACGGGGTGAGCGGCGCCTACGAAGACTTATAAAAGGTGTCCGGAGAGCCACAGTCCATCACCTGACTACCAGATTCAACAGTGGTGCCAACAGACGTGTATCCGACATTACAGTTGAACGCACCCTGCTATGGATGGGCCTGAACAGTCGACGCATGGTTGCTGCACCCATTTTGACCAGGGATCATCATCAACGACGCCTAGACTTTGCACGTGAGCACCGCCATTGGACCACAGGCGAGTGGGCTAAAGTCGTCTTCTCCGACGAGTCAAGATGTTTGCTCCATAAGTTTGACATGCGATGGGGAGTGCGTCGTGAACGCCTTGAAAAAAGACTGCAGGAGGCTATTGTGATCCGGAAACAGGCTGGTGGGGATAATGTGCTTGTGTGGGGGATCTTCTGTTGGGAGCATTTAGGTCCACTGACTCGCCTAGAGGGAAATTTGAATGCCTGTGGCTATCTGTCAATCGTAGTGGACCAGGTGCACCCGTACATGCTCACGATGTTCCCCCAATGTGATGGTGTGTTCCAGCAGGAAAATGCACCCTGCCACAAGGCACGTCTCCTTCTGGATTGGTTCGAGGAACACTCTACTGACTTTCGAGTGCTCCCTTGGCCCGCTAATTCGCGGACATCAATCCAATCAAACATCTGTGGGAGCATCTTGATCGCCATGTACGGCAGCTGGACCCTCCAACTATGACTCTCGAAGCTCTGTGGATAGCGCTTCAAGCGGAATGGACTGCCATGCCTTCGGATCCGTACCGCGCATTTCTTGCGTCCATGCCACGACGCCTAGCAGCAGCTATAGCGGCAAAGGATGGCTACTGGTCATAATTTAGTGATATGACAGTGTATCTTTATTCCAAAGCTTTACAAAATACGGTTTTCTTCCAAATGCATTATAACTCACAGTTACCCATAGCGGGTAAGGGTGATCGTGGCCTGGTTGTCTCGCCGTTCGGTTCGTGGTATTAGTGGATTTAAGCAATCTTGACGCGGCCAGCCACTGGTTGAGTGACAGGGAGTGGCACGATGGATCTTTTCTGGGTGAGACGGCTACTTAGGCCACTATTGTGGGGGACTAAGGCATGACAGTCGGACCCGCGCTTATGGACCAGAGCCGGAAGTCCAGCAAGCTGGGGGAGACTACCACAGGTTGCGCACCCACTGGTGGACTTCCATCTTGTTCAATGCGTGCTTCGGAGGGCACGTAAAGCCGTCGTACTGTCATCTCGTAGCAGTTGTTACTCATAATTCGGATGGCGCAAAATTCCCTAGTAGGAATAGGTGCCCAGATCATCGCTAGAGGGGGCCCAATCTGAGATTATCCACCTTCTGTACCTGAATCTGAAACTACCCATAGCGGGTAAGAATGAGACAGGTAAGGGGTAACAATGAGAGAGTTCCAACATTTTTTTAAAAAAGTAACTTCTAGCAAGGAATTGATATATTTAATAAAAAGAAACATTAAAATTACAAATCTAGAGAAGTTAAACAACACATTTATCATGAATAAAGCAAGAACCCTGGTATCATTTATCATTTGTGAAGCCCTGGTATCCCGTTTTACAACCTTTTTTATAGCCGTTAGATGTGTGTATTGATAGTGATACGAGAAGTTTATCACTGAGCTCACCGCGGACACTGGATATTTTTCGACTTTCTACCTTAACTGTACAGTCTATCTAT
>JAHWFO010020658.1:255592-276753 GCA_023313115.1 Rhysida immarginata
TCATCTAACCAGAATAAACTCCAAAGGAAATACACTGAGGTAGTCAAGAAGCCTAACCAACCCAAGCGGTCTTCCATATTATACAAAAAAGAAAATAAGATTGACGATTGTCAGAAACAAAAAACAAACGAAATAAAAAATACAAGGAGAAATAAGATTATCACATCTTCCAGTAGTCTGGGAAAGAGACGTTGCTAATATCTTCAAAATTGATGTCAAGAACGTGCCTCGGTTTACGATACTTCGTATGCCAGTTCATATTCATTGAGTTCTCCAGTATCCCTTTCACAAGCTTATTGTCGTGAGTCTTCATCTTCTGTATCATAATCAAAAGGAGATCCTGTATAAACTTACCGATATGGGCCATGTTTAAATCGAGGTGGATGGATTGGTTTTTCACCGTCCTTCTGTCCAGCTGGGCAATGGTCCTCAGGGTAACATTCTGGAATGACTGTAGTTCACTCCATCTGCTTTTACAGATAGTCGCCCACGCAGGCATGCCATAGAGGAGTATGGTCCGGATAATCGATTTGTACAGAAGTAGCTTGTTGTCAATGCTGAGGGCGCTGTTGCGACCCATAAGAGCTATGATACTGTACTTAGCCCTCTTCGCTTTGTTCAGAGCATAGGACATATGCTGGTTCCATGAGAGTCTTGAGTCAATGATAACTCCCAGGTACTTGTAGTTATCTACCCAGTCCAGTTTCTTATTAAACAGAACAAGAGAATCTGGGGGATGCTTGAGCTTCCTATTGAGGTACAAAGCCTTGCACTTTCCGACGTTAAGGTTCAACTTCCAGCAGTTAAACCAGTCTTCGAACTGCAGCCGAGTGATAACGTGAGCCGGCTGGTGTGCCCATGTCATAATGGCAGTGTCATCCGCATAAAAATACAGATTACAATTATCGGGTTTTGGGAAATCATGTACAAAGTAATTAAATAGCATAGGCCCGAGGACAGAACCCTGAGGGACACCGGCCTTTACAACACGGGGTGTGGAAAGATTTTCTCCAACTTTGGCTTGATAGGATCTGCCGTCAAGAAAGGATTTCACCATCAAAATCAAATCGGCAGGGAACCCGTCTCTGATCATTTTGTAGACAAGGCCCTCATGCCACACTTGGTCAAAAGCTTTACTGACATCGAGAAATACCACCCCACAGTACCTGGATAGGTTCAGGGGGGGTGCTCAGGTCTTCAACGAGCCTCCATATCTGCATCGGACAAGAGTGGGCAGCACGAAAGCCAAACTGCTCTTCCCGAAAAAGGTCATTTGCTAGACAGTGGTCTTGGAATCTGACGAGAATCGTTTTCTCCAACACTTTGGACATCGTGGGTAGCAGGCTAATAGGTCGGTAACTCGCCGGAATCGCAGGATTTTGCCCCTGCTTGGGGATACTCAACACAATAGATTGCTTCCAAGCCGCAGGGAAGTAAGAAAATTTCCAGCAGACGTTAATGATATTAGCGAGATAGTCAATAAAGTTCTTCGGGAGATTTATAAGGGCGTTATTACTCACCTTGTCTCTTACTGGAGCCTTCTTCTTTTTCAGTTTACTTATGAGGGTGGCGACCTCTCCAGCCTCGATGCTGTTCTTCGTTAAATGCTGTTCTTCGTTAAATGTTCCTCCCCAGCCTCTTCTTGAAATAAAGTTATCATCAAAGTTAACAATACCTTCTTCCACACGCTGAGACATGATTTGGCTCTCGGGCTTATCGTTGGTAGGAGTAACAAACTGCATTTCCAGTGAATCTGCAATGACTTGGGCCTTGTCCTGATCAGTTTGCACATAGTCACCTTGTGGTGTACGGAGTGGAGGAAGCGTAACACCCTTCTTCTTCTGTAAAGCTCTGACCATACTCCAAATGGAATTGTCGCGAGCCGACAAGCTTTTGAGTTTTTCATTCCATCTAGCGTCGCGAAGCTCTTTTATCTCATCTTGAACTCTTCGCACTAACCTGTTGTACTTGGTTTTGAGACAAGGTTCACGATAGCGTTGCCATAGTCTACGGGTCCTGTTTCTTTCAGCAATTAGGCGTTGGTTCCAGGAGTGAGTTGGATTCGATGAGAAGGTTTATTCTCTGATGGATACTTACTAGCTTCTATGGCACTGTTAATACATCTGGTGATGTCATCAACAAGTTGATCGATGTCCTCTGTACAGTAAGCAACATCGGGATGGTAGCCATAGTCCTTAAGTATATCTTTGTAGAGCTTCCAGTCTTGATGATGTACGAGTTCCTCTCGGAAATTTATGTCAACATTGTCAAAGTTCAGAAGAAAGGTCATCAATCATGAAGATATTGTACGGTTTGAAGAAACCCTTCAAGAGCGAGATGTCCAAAACGTCACTACTAGGGGAGTGGTCGCAGTAGTAGGTGTCCTCCACAGGTCCAGCAGCGATGATATCATCTCTACCTTGTATGTACCTTGTATATACCTATACAACGGAGAATCATGCCGTTGTAATTCTGCGTTCTGGAGTTCCAGCTTGGATATTTGGCATTTAGGTCACCAGCCAGGACGACTGGAGTGTCACCACTGAAGAGTTCATCAAGCTCTCAAATGTCAAGATAATGTTTAGGTGAATTGAAAGCGCCACGAACTTCACTTCACCACAGGAGACGTCATTGATAATGATGGAGGCCGATTCCATACCTGCATAAGACTTGGATACTAATTCTTGGTGTTGAATTCCCTTCTTAATGATGATCGCAGCGCCCTCAGACGCACATCTTGCAGCATTTGAAGCCATTCGATCCTTACGATACACACAATAGCCAGGTAGCCTGAAGTCTTGGCTTGGTTTGAGGTGAGTTTCACAGAGGAAAGCAACGTCTATTTCTTGCTTTATCAGTAAGTTGTGAAACTCGATACGCTTATTCAGTACTGCTCTTATTTATTTGCTTATATATACTTAAAGCACCAATGGAAAGCAAGCGCCAAACCTCGAATCAGGATTGGCTACTGTTTCCAGTACAAGAGCAATCATATGACGTAATCACGCCTGATCTATTCCTGGTTTAATTTAATCCCTTACTAAATTTATTTTTCAGCAATAAGACTCAAAAAAACAAGATAAAAAAAACAGCCCAAAAGAGCCCAAATAAGCCACGACCCGCCAAAAATATCCCAATCCGCGAAGTCAAAATTTTACAAGCCAATTGTTTTTAAAAGAAGCCCAATTTGCGGTTTATAGCCCAATCTGGCAAGTTGCATAAGACTCTAACTGCTACTGCCTGGAGATTAGATGTTAAATTAATTGTAGTAAAAGGCAAAGCTCTTTGGACTAAGATGGCAACACCACCACAGGCTTTATTTCCCGATGTATAATCCTTCCTTATAAAATTAAACCCTTTTAGGGTAGGAGACTGGGATGGCAAAAGGAACGTTTCTTGCAAAGCCAATAAGGAGAAGGAGAACTTATTGACTAAGAGCTTGAGGTCTTCTAATCGACAAAAGAATCCATTAAGATTCCATTGTAACAGTGCCATGATGAAGGTTTTAAGATGTAAGTTTAAACTCCCGAGATAACTCCATCTCCTCAATAGGAGACAACTCTAAGTTTAAAGGGAAGTCTGGCCCTCCCCCCAGAACTAAAGAATTTGGTGTAGAAACTACTATACTTTTTTTTGGAGGGGTCAGAGGAAGGTGACACCTCTGACGAGCGTTTCTTGCCATCTTCCCTTTCCGAAGTTTTTAGAGGAGTTCCAGGTGGTGTAATTGATTTCGAAGTACGACTAGTGCTAGCAGATGGTCCTGTGAAGGTGGAAGTTCCATAAGAAAACTCTGCGATACTCAAATCAGTCACTGTTCCAACTGACTTAATAGAAGGACGACTCTTAACCACTGCTGCATAGTTACGGACTTCATTTTGTTCTACCTGCCTACGCGCTTCCGGAAAAGACAAATTCCCAAAGACACGAACATCTTGGATCTTCTTTTCCTTCCGCCAAATAGGACAGTCTCTTGAAAGGGCAGAATGGGCTCCCTTGCAGTTACAACACCGGAACTCGTTTGAACAATCTTCCATCTCATGTCCGGGCAGGCCACACTTGCAACAGACTGCATTAAAATGACAGTTTTTTCTCATGTGGCCGTACTTCTGACATTGGAAGCATCGCAACGGGTTGGGGATAAAGGGTCTCACGTGACAGTGTATATAACCAATGTAAATGGTATCCGGCAAAACTGTTCTCTCAAAGGTAACAATGAAGGAGTACGTATGATGAGGAACACCATTCCTCCTTGGAGCGATCCGGCGAATGTCAACTACAGAGTGATCATCCAATTTGGCAATGATTTCCTCGTCCCCCATTCCTTCCAGGTCTTGGCACGTGAAGACACCTTTCTTGTAATTTAATGTTGCATGGGGAGAAACCGAAACGGCTTTCCCTGCAAACTTTTTCAAGGATAGCAGGATGATGGCTTGCTTATCCTTAAAGACTTCGATGGTGGCCGTTGAAAAGTCTCTTAACATGTTTTGTATCCCCAACGAGGTGTTTAAGTTCTTTTGAAATTAGAAATGGGGAGATGGTCTTAAACGACTCCCCACTTGCCAATTTCATCTCCAAAAACTTCGGTTACTTTGGCGGTCTACGGCTCGATCTCTCTGCACGATCGTTATTTTGTTTGTGATTTATTTGTTTTACCCATAGTAAGTAAAATAAATTTTCATCTGCCTCGCTCCCCATCCACCACCGAGCCCAACAAGGAGATGCACATTGGCACCAGGGATACGAGGAGGATATAGGCAGCGCCTAACCCTATGGGCGAAGCTCCAAGGAGCAACGACCAGCCGATTGATCTGGACGGGCTCATCCAGACCTCCCATCCTTCCGAGAAGCAGGGGCCAAAGTAGTGTGTTGTTCCGGAAAGCCTTCCCTCAACCACCAGGATCCCCCTTTCCCCAGAAGTAGGGTCGCTGCGCACGGCAAACACACAGGTGGACGTACTGGTTGTAATGGAGGCCATGTCAAAAACATGCCTCCATTGCGAGCACCGGTCCCTTTGGGAGGGTCCACAACCGACCGGACACTTTTAGTCTGGCCCCTCTGCTAAGGCCTGTCTGGCATGGGTAACCCGATCCAGCATAGCCCTTAGTTGTCACTGAGGCACTCAAGCCCCTCCACCGGAGGGGCGGTCTTGCGTGGTCGTGCAACGGGATGACATCACGAAAACGTTTACTGGGACGATTCGATTTGATTGCCTTGCTGGTCTTCGTTAACGTTTTACAATACCGCTGAGTATTGAGCGTACACTGAGCAAAAAAATTACTGGCACGAAGTAAAACTACAATTTAAACCATTTATTACACAAAGTACAAGCGACAACCAGCCTGCATAAATTAACATCACGTACCTTAGGATGTGCATTCTAATAACAACTAATAACTTTTGTTTAATATAAATTACAATTAGAGAAAAAAAAATTAAAAGGAAAACACCACCCGATTTTGCGCAAAAAAATTGTTGGCACACTCGACACTTTGAGGAGAACGATTTAACAAAACGCAACAAAATAATTTTCAATGCACCTTCTTAGTATTTTGTAGGTCCTCCTTTTTGTCTAATGACTTCTTTACAATGATTTTGCATGCTTGCAACTAGTTTTTCGCACACTTTAACTCAATAGCAACCCACGCATCTTGCAGCATCCGTTTCAGTTCATTCTTGTTCTTTGGACGTCTACTCCCCAGCCTTCTCTCCATCTCTTCCCATATATGCTCTATGGGAGATTGTGCACACCAATCCAACACGATGATATCTTCGGACTTGAGGTAGCCTTTGACAACTTTAGCCGTGTGTTTTGGGTCATTATCTTGCTGGAACACAAAATTATTCGCAAGACCCAACTTTTCAGCAGAAGAGTGTAGATTTCCACGCAAAATGTCCAGGCATTGTTCTTTTGTCATGACGTTCTCGATATTTCGTTCTCAAGATTTCCAACACCTTCACTTGTCATACACCCCCACACCATCACAGACCCACCTTCATGTTTGATGGTTGGTCTGATGCAACTGGGATTGAGCGCTTCATTTTTTTTCCTCCATACTTTTTTGGTCCCGTTATGGCCAAATAAGTTAAATTTGCTCTGCTCAGACCGTATTATGTGATCCCAAAAATTTAGGACTGTCTCGTTATTTTTTGGCCCATGTCATTCTCTTCTTCATGTTCCGTTTGTGTCTCCATGGCTTCTTGCTCGCAACTCTGCCATTGCAGCCAGCTTCGTGCAATCGATTTCGTACAGTTTGGGGTGTAACTGTGATGTCCTCTTCATTTTGAAGTTCTCCCTCTACTTTTGTTGCGCAAATAAACGCATCTTGTTTCACCTTCTTGTCGGTGACTTTATGCTGATAATGGGATGTCTTCCTCTTCCTGGCAAATTTTTCACTTGCCCTATATATTTGTATTTACCAACACTGTTCCGTACAGTGGATTTTGAAATTCCCACTGCTTCTCCAATTTTTCCCAATGATAAGCCATTTTCGTGATGTTTTATGACACATTCTCGGATATCGGAAGACCACTCGCGTCTTTTCGGAGACATGGCAAATAAAATATAGCTTTTCTCAAAATTTAGATGATTTTCCTCTTTATTTAATAAACTTAATGCAAATAGGCAGGCGATCTCATTATATTTAGGTGTGTGAAGGTAGAAATGGTTGAGTGTGCCAACAATTTTTTTGCGCAAAATCAGGTGGTGTTCTCTTTAAATTTTTTTCTCTAATTGTAATTTTTATTAAGCAAAAGTTATTAGTTATTATTAGAATGCACACCCTAAGGTACATGAAGTTAATTTATGCAGTCTGGCTGTCGCTTGTACTTTGTGTAATAAATGGTTTAAGTTGTAGTTTTACATCGTGCCATTAATTTTTTTGCTCACTGTAGCTGCATGACTTCAACATCTTCGGTTCGGAACAACCGTTTCAAACGGACGATGAATTCAATGAGTACGTGCCCAATTAATTCAAACAGCAGCAAAAGAATTTCTACAAGCATGGCATTCTGCGAAAAGTGTCACAAAGGGATAAATACCTAAACAATTGCGGACAATACTTTTGAGTTTCGTTAAATAATTACTGTGAAATACTTTGTGTGTCTGTCTGTCTGTCCGTCTGTATGTCCGACGATTTCTCGAGAATGCTTTAACTTTTTCAAGTTCTTTTTGCGCTGTTCGATAGAGACCCTTCCTGAGCTCACCTGATTAGTTTGTCGTCGAAATCGGTCTAACAGTCACGTGACTATTGAGACCCAAACCCCCCCATTAAATTTTTTTATTGGCAATATAAGGCATGTAATATGTCATTCGAACGGGAATGACGAGCACAAGACGAGTATGACATTCTTTTCGATTTTTGAAATGCTACGTTCGAGAAAATGACTCCCAAAAAGTACTTCAATGACCCCTTATTACGAGCTTTAGCTAAAGCTATATATAAGAATACAAGCATGATCAGTACCTTTATGTGCCTGGCCAGCCATCGTTTGCACGAAAACGTGAAAATGGAAGAACATAACAGCGATATATCAACTTTTGATGAGCTCTCGTGGACCCCTTCAAGCACGTGCACTAATGTTAAGAATATGAACTTAGGGCATGTAATATATCAATCGAATCCTACCGACGAGTCATAAGTAAATACAGTGTTACTTTTTGTTTATCATTTAAGCATTGTTGATGGCAGCCTGGAGCACGTGCCCGTTAAGAAGCTTTCTTGATGCACGTGCTCATTTCATTTTAAAATTCAGTGCTGTTAGGCCTATTGTTAAATGTGTTAATTAATGTTAGGGCGATGGTTAAAAATGGCTAATTAAAGTTTGGCCTATAGTTTAAAATGGCTAATTAATCTTAGGCCTATTGTTAAAAATGGCTAATTAATGTTAGGCCTATTGTTAAAAATGGCTAATTTATGTTAGGCCTACAGTTCAAATGACTAAATATTGTTAGGCCTATTGTGAAAAATGGCTAATTTATGTTATGCTTATAGTTAAAAGTGGCTAATTTATGTTAGGCCTACAGTTAAAATGATTAATTAATGTTAGGCCTATAGTTAAAATGACTAAATATTGTTAGGCCTATAGCTCAAAATAGCTAATTAATCTTAGGCCTATTGTTAAAAATGGCTAATTAATGTTAGGCCTATTGTTAAAAATGGCTAATTAATGTTAGGCCTATTGTTAAAAATGGCTAATTTATGTTAGGCCTAAGTTAAAATGACTAAATAATGTTAGGCCTATTGTTAAAATGGCTGATTGAAGTTAGGCCTATATTTTAAAATGACGTGAATGCATATAGAATCAAAAGTATTTCCACTGTTTATTTAAACCAAGTGCAAGTAAAAGTGAGATATTAAAATTACATCTGCGTCAGAGCTAAAGCTCCTTGGAATGCTTAAAAGATTTTTCCCAGCAATGTTTTGAAACAATGGTTTTTCTCTCCTGACGTTTATGATAACTTTGATCTAGTAGGGGAAAGAACATAGGCCCAGTAGTTTAAAACATTAAGACGTGCGAGGATTTCATTCTCATTTCGCGCGCGTTTGGAAAGATTTGTGTGAGCGCTGCAATCGAATACGTAAAGTTACATGCAGTTTTCGCCATTGCTGTATATAAAAATATTACAGTAATATTATACAACAAATTTTTATATTCTACTTTTCAGCATATTTGAAAATCGTTTTACGAGTTATATTCTTGTTTATTAATTGCATCTCGTAATTTCTGTTTGATAATACAGAAAGGCAAATATACACGCGGAAAAAAATACATGTATTACAGAAAAATCTCCATACCTTGATCTATTTTCTACCTGGCTCTCACTATTTTGAAGGTAGTCTATTAACATAGCGTGGTATACCAGCTTTTGTATCCTTCTTAAAACGTTACCGCCTGTGATGCCAACAACGAAGTGACGGTTTCTCTTACCCCGTCATCGTTATTGAACTTCTGGCCGCTTTTAGCTAGCAACTTTCATCTCTTTTTGCACCTGAAGTCGTTCCTTGGTGGCCAGAAGTTCAACAACGATGACGGGGAAAAGAAGTTGTTACTACGTGGTTGATATCACAAGCGGCAACTTTCTATGAAGTGTGATACAAAACATCGTGAACCGCTATGATAGTGCCTTTAAAATGGTGGGAGCAATGCAGTTCAAGGTAAGGAGATTTTTGTGTAAAAGTTTTTTTATCTTGCTATTTTTTTTACCACCAAACGGAACTTACTTTCTGGATGTACCTCAAAAATAATTAAATCCATATAACTATTAGTACAGGGTGGTTCATATAAAACTAATACATTTCTTTCTTTATTCTTTTCAATAAGAATGATGTTAACCACAATTTGTATTTTCATGTACACTGTCATATCACTGAATTATGAGCACCCGCTTGGCATGGACGCGAGAAGTGCGCGGTATGTGTCCGATGGTATGGCAGTCCATTTCGCTTGAAGCGCTTTCCACAGAGCTTCGAGAGTAAATCCACGCATTTCGGTGCATTTCGGTGAAAATCTTGAACGTTTGCCAAAAGTGTGCACGAAACTGTAAATCCACCCTTTTGGGTGCATTGCGGTGAAAATCATGAACGTTTGCCAAAAGTGTGTACGGAGCTTTGTGTGTGGTGGAGGGTCCAGCTGCCGTACATGGCGACCAAGGTGCTTCCACACATGTTCGATTGGATTGATGTCCGGCGAATTAGCGGGCCAAGGGAGCACTCGAAAGTCAGTAGAGTATTCCTCGAACTAATCCAGAAGGAGACGTGCCTTGTGGCAGGATGCATTGTCCTGCTGGAACACACCATTACATTGGGGGAACATCGTGAGCATGTACGGGTGCACCTGGTCCGCTACGATTGACAGATAGCCATGGGCATTCCAATACACACTTTGAAACGTTATAGCTGAGCAACGAAATGAGATAGATCAACGAACTATAAGGTTTGGTTGTGTATGACCCAGATGGCGTTGGAAAAGCATAGCTACACGTTCATTGTTGTTCATTTGTTTATAAACCAAAATGGCGGAAATTGCCCTCTAGACGAATCAGTGGACCTAACTGCTCCCAGCAGAAGATCCCCCACACATGCACACTACCCCCCTCCCCCCCAGCCTGTTTTCGGCTCACAATAGCCTCCTGCAGTCTCTTTTCATGGCGTCCACGATGCACTCGCCATCGCCCGTCAATCTAACGGAGCAAAAACCTTGACTTGTCGGAGAAGGCGACTTTCTCCGTCCAACTCGTCTGTGGTCCAATGGCGGTGCTCACGTGCAAAGTCTAGGCGTCGTTGACGATGGCCCCTGGTCAACATGGGTGCAGCAACCATGCGTCGACTGTTCCAAGTCCATCCGTAGGAGAGTGCGTTCAACGGTAATGTAGGATACACGTCTGTTGGCACCACTGTTTAATCTGGTGGTCAGTTGATGGACTGTGGCTCTCCTGTCACCTTTTACGAGTCGTCGTAGGCGCCGGTCACCCCGTTGGTCGATGGCTCGTGACCCTTTACACTGATGGCGTTGGGACGCGATTTCTGTCCCTGCTGTCCACTCTTTGTACACCTTCACTACAACGGACCGTGAACAGTTCACAAATCGCGCCGTTTCGGAGATGGTGCCACCCTTTCTGCGATAGCCTATTATCATCCCTTTTTGGGTGTCCGTTAAATCCGGACGTTTACCCATCTTGAGGCTCGTGCACTTGCCGTTTGATGCACCAGCTTTAAAGCTTTCTCACCTGTTATGCAAATTTTGCCATGTGTAATCGTTGTTGGGGCGAGTCATGCGTGTACCTTGAAGGGGTACTAGTCATAATTCGTTGATATGACAGTGTATATTTCGAAGATTACGCGCGTCTATAATAAATACTGAAAATGTCCTCCCTCCTGCTCTAGGTACAACAGTTATGTCGTTGCATGTTACTGGCCGCTCCTTGGAGAACTATGTTGTCCATACCATTGATCTCTTGTGTTATGTTCTGCTTCAGATCATCAATGTCTGGAAGTGTGTGGCGTAAACTCTATCCTTTAAGTAGCCCCGTAGGAAGAAGTCAGGTGTTCATTTATCCGGAGATCGGTGGCCACAAGTCCTTAAATATTAAAAGGCCAGGAAAGAAACAGTGCCGTAGCGAATATATAAGTGGCGCCCGGGGACAAAGTGTATAAGCAATTTTGTCCTCGCGGCGCCCCCCGTAGCAAGATTAACAAGGCTGGCGCCCGGAGACAGTATCCCCCCTAGCTACGCCTCTAGAAAGAAACTTTCGATTAGCACCATAGATTGATTGATGTATGCCATGTGGCTTGTTGAAAATATCTTTGAAAAGTTTCGTTTATAGACCGGTTTGAATTCCATTTATTATTAAATGTTGTTTTGAAACTTTATATTTCTTCATGAAGAGTTATATTGGTGTTATTCGAATTTTATTGCAGCCCTTGATTATTGTAGGGGATATAACTGACGACAAAGTACGGAAATCACTCATCGAAGAAACTATTAAAGCTTTCGGAAAATTAGACATTCTGGTAAGGACCAATAAATATAATAAAATATTTATACTACTATTATATTTAAAAGCATGTTTTACTTCTTATCAATTTATAAATTGAAAATATTATTTTGATGACTAAGGGGAAAGATAACACTAGTCAACATTTTACAACTTTTTTTCTTTCTTTAAAAAAATACGTTTATACATAGTATTTTAATACGTTATTTACAAATATGCCATAAAAATTTTTCTACCACCTACAGATTTTTTTTGTTTTCAATGAAACATTTTAAAATTATTCAGTGTTTGGAGCCTGATAAATTCTCTTGCGGCCTCAAAATATGGATACTTTAACATTGCAGCCGTTTCTCCTCACAACCCATTACTTAAACACTGCAGCCTGTTTGCGCATAACTTGGAAACGTGACATGATAGAAAAATCTAAAAGCAGATTCGAAGTCTACATACCAACTACTCTTAAAAGCACTATCTATGGTCTTGGAAACAAAAAGTGTGTTGACTAGTGTAATCTATCGTCAGTATTTTAATTAACTCGCAACTATTCTATTATTGGTATAAAAATTTTATGCATGTATAATGATTGCTCTGGAATTAATACCTCACATTTTTTCGGAGAGTTAAACCTTGAGGAAGTGGAGAAACGGAGTTGCATGATAGGCCGGGTCAAAACCCTCAAATAGCGACTAGCGCTTCCACCAAATTGGTCTTTACAAAATGCAGCAGAAATGTTGCTCCTTCATGAGAATGCCCTTTTATATCTGAGAACTAGGAAAACAATCACCAAATTCGATTTGACTGTGGTTCCTCATCCCCTATTATACAAGGTAAGACCGGAAATTTCGGTGAATGACTCAGAAAAGCTAAGGTGCGTCTCAAAAGTTTAAAAAAACATGTTTTGTTCAAAATAAAAAAAGACTATCGAAGCTACATACAAATGCTTTAATTACTAACTGTACAAAGCACTTAAAAGAAACTCCTGATAATATTATTCACGACAACATAATAGAAATAAAAATACTCAACAAAATAAAATTTTGCGAGTCTCAAAAGTTTAAAGAACCACCCTCAAATGTTGAATGAAAACGTCCAGTATGTAAATTTGCGAGTGACAGGGTATTAGTCTTTGCAGAGTTAGTCATTTTTTTCAAAGAAGGCTTTTCTCCCACTCACAATTGACCTACGACAATGCCTCGCCAATCTCAATTCACAATCGATGAAGTGGCTGAAATCTGGCGATTGAAAGCCAACGGACCATCTGTTGCTGACATCGTCACAATTACTGGAAGATCCACAGCAGGGGTTTATAATGTCTTGAAGAGGAGTTCATCGTTCCACCAAACACTACGATCTGGTCGTCCCAAAGTTACCTCAACTCCCGATGACAGACGCATTATACGACTGGCAGCCGCACAAAATCTTTCTATTCGCCAGATACAAGACGTGACTGGGTTAAACATATCGAAATATACTGTACACCGGCGAATAATTGCGAGTGGACATATTGTCTCCAAATAAGATGAAGAAACCGCCTCTGACTGCCAAGCACATTCAAGAAAGGCTAAGTTGGGTCAAGAACACATGTCCTGGAAAGACGAATGGATGTCGGTGTTGTTCAGTGTTGAAAAAGGGTCCTGATGGGTGGGCACCATACAGGCACGATCTACGACAGAAACCGAATACCTTTTACTCAAGACAACAAGGAGGTGGTTCTGTCATGATTTGGGGCGACTTCGCATTCAACGGTACCACCAATTTGGCTTTCATCAGTGGAAGAGAAAATTCGCTGACATACCAAGAAACCCTGTTACTCGTCTGTGATCATAAGTGTGACCTGGAATTCGTGTTCCAGCATCCATACTTCACGATCAACAATGGAATGGTTCAAAAAACAATAATATTTACGTTATGACGTGGCCCCAAGAAGCCCAGACTTGGACCCTATAGAGAATCTATGGGAAATCATATCTCGTGCAGTTTATGCCGGCGGACGTCAATTTTCTTCGACTGATGAATTGAAAAGAGCAATTGAAGATGCATGGTACAATGTAAGACCAGAATCATTGTTCAACCTCATAAACTCAATGCCGAACAGAGTATTTGAAACAATCAAGGCAAATGATCGTTCAATTTAAGCTGTTGTATAATTCATGCAATGTTTTTTCAGTCGTTCTTTAAACTTTTGAGACATGCAAAATTCCATTTTGTTGAATATTTTTATTTCTATTATGTTTTCATGAATAATTTTTTCAGGAGTTTCTTTTAAGTGCCTTGTATAGCCAGTAATTCAAGCATTTGTATGTAGCTTCAATAGTCTTTTTTCTTTTGAACAAAAACATGTTTCTTTAAACTTTTGAGACGCACCTTAACAGGGACAGGTATTTTAGAGATGATACTTTACTGTCCCTGTTTGTTTTTCCGAGCCATTCACCAAACTTTCCGGTCTCAGCTTGCAGTTGCGATCAGGTTCGTTCTGATTTCTTCTGTTTGGCACATATAGAGATGCACTGCGCTGGACAGGGTACGAAGTGACCAACGCATAAAATATGGTTACGTTAACAGGACAAAAGATGAACATGAATGGCAGCACTTTCACGCTGGCGATAGGCCAACTAAATGGTGGAAATTATACAGTGAAATTATATGAGTAAAAAATACATTTTTGTATATGATGATTGATACCCAAACATTTGAATAAATAGTTTATGAGAAAAAAATGTGAGGCACTTTCTGAGCAATCCTTGTATAAGTTTCTTCTTTTAATAAATTCTGAGATACTTCCCTTTCCTTGGAGAAGGACGTTTCAAATACTGAAGCAATGGAAAAGTCGTTGGATGAATTCGAAATTTAATGTCGTCTGCAATGCTGTCAAAAAATCCAACTACGTGATCGCTTCACATGATAATCCTCAAAAAGATTAAAATTTATAAAATAAATAACCACTATTGTCAAAACATTATTTAAACGACATTTCAACGACAACGTCGTCTTCAGCGAAAAACTAGATAAAGAATGACAATACAAGTAGTGAAATATAGAATGAACAAGTCTGTATCGAGATTAAAACGACAGTCAATCACAAAGCTGGAATCTCAGGGATCGCTCCGGATGCGTGCCTTTAAGAGCTTCGCAACACTGGACGAATCAGCGACGTTCATAGTTGCGAAATTATCACTATTTAGATAAGTGATAATTTCGCAAAAGTCGAGGTATCCACGTTTCCTCTTCTGATGCAAGCTAAAAGTTCGTCTATTCTAGTGTAAATTCTTCTCGAGACTGACCGTATAGTGGTTTCCGCACGTAGAACAGGTTATTCTGTAAATCCAGACTTTTGTAAATCTGGAATAATCTTGTCTTTAGTGGAATCTAAAAATCTTCTTAATGTACTTTAGTTTTAGAAGCCTTAATTTATATGACAGCATCAACCTTTAAAGATTCTATTAAAGCCTTTAGGGGGGGTTGGACATTATAGGATATACTTATGTAGTTTTTCTTTTCTAGTTTTGTTTAAGAATTAATTTCTTATAGATTCTCTTTTGCAGTTTATCTATTATTACTAAATTGTAGCCATTTATCACGGTGCAAGGTTTTATCTTGTCCAGCTCAACTCTACGTCTTTCCGTAGTTAAAGAGACCCTGAGTGCTCTCAAAATCAACTGACAGAACGCAGAAGCTTTTGACTGTTCAATATAAATTCAGTAATTTTAGTATGCTTAAGAAGACAATGAAGTAATTTCAGATACCTATGCTCACCATTGCCAATTAAACGTAAAGCATATTCGTTGGTTTATGGATTTCATTTAAACGCTAGTTTTCAAATGTTCACGTTTCCCATCTGCTTCCTTGAAATTTATGGATTAGATGGTAGCTTTCAACGCCTTCCAGCGAATCCAACAATTTCTCTTTTATTAGAGAAACACGCGCACCTGTATCAATGATGAATCTGATATCCGTCTTCGCTACAATCAGAGGCAGCACCCGTCTTTAGGCGGTATGATGATCGCTCTATTATTCTATCCGGCATTCTCTTAACTGATGGTTAGCTCTGGATTATTTGAAAGAGAAATAAAACAAAAATACACGAAATATCCCAATTAACTAGCGACAATTCTTCGTATTAATGAGCTATAAACGAAGAAATGGATTGAAATTTTTGCTGTATAAATCACACACTGGAAAGTACATATTTTCCTAAAATTTTGTTCAGAAAGGGAGAGATTATATAATGCCCTAAAGTACCCCCTAGTAAAAATTCTGTTTCTCCTCCTTCTTAAGGTAACATGTAAAAAAGAAACGACGAGCTGTTTAATTTCCACTTTTCTCCCTCTTCGAAGAAACATTATTCTCCGAAAATTTATGAAACTTATTTCTCAATTAAATTTGAAAACAAGATATTTTATTTGTTTCGTCGGACTTGGAAGTAATTTTCTGTCATAACATAAAAATAGGTGAAAAAAATGTAAAACTTATGCCTTCATTTATTTGTTTAATTTTTAATTAAAAAAAGGTAGCATGATGCAATGAATCACGCTGCCTCCTTCACCATGTTGATAGCAGAATATGTAGCGTAAGCAGCACTAGGCGATAGATTCCTGATGTAAGTGAACGCTTCATAATTTCACAACAGTGTTGCCGATCACGTCTAACCATTCATGGCCATTGTGTTTACTGTAGCATGCGACCTCTTTCAACAGGACAATGCAATAAAGATGTATCTATATATCATCAAGACCCATATCGCTGGTAACAGACTGGCATCGTTATAACCAAATGTTCCTTATATCAACGAAATCAAACAATTACTATTAAGGAAAGTATCACTTGAGGAATCAGTTATAAAGTTTGTAATAAAGTGACCATGCAGTGTATATCTTTAATTTTGTAGTTATATTTAAATTTATATTTGTATATAATTTTCATTTAAAACGTTTTATTTTCAGGTAAACAATGCAGGGTATTTCTTGAGTAATAATTTAAAGAGCGGTTCCTCAATTTCAGACCTAACTTGCATGCTTGATGTCCATGTCAGGTAAAGGAAAATTTTGTTTCGTATGAGAAATAAATTAGAAAATTATATATCCCTTAGATTTATAAAACTAAATTACAGTGGTGGCCAAAAATTTAGCACCTATATTGGCTTATGTTGTTTGTTACCAAAAATTCTTAACCAGTTACAAAAAAATTACACCAATAAAAGAATTAAGAGTGAAATGATCTAACAAATAACCATGCATGTTGAATTCAAAATTGAAACAATGAGATATTTTTTTAATCCTTTAGGGTGATTTTTCTATGGACAAAAATTTAGCACCATATACAGAATAAATAAATAATACATCATAGAATTAGTATTTGGTTGGGTAACCAAAGTTTTTAATAACGGCTATACATCGTCTGTGCATGGATTCCACTAGATGTTTACCACCGATCTTCTGAAATGTTGTTTCATGCTTCTTTGATAGTGTCGAGTAGTGTAAGAATGCTATCAGGATTTTTTTAACAGCCCTTTTGACATCAATCCATAGCATTTCTATGGGGTTCAAATCTGCTGACTGAGCAGGCCATTCCATAACTTTGATACGATTTATGTGTAACCATTCTTTGACAAGTCTGCTGGTATGTTTAGGGTCGTTATCGTGCAGGTATGACCATGTAAGGGGCAGATTATCATCGGCATAAGGAAGCATAATATTCTCAAGGATGAATTTGTAAACAAAACGATCCATGATGCGATTTATATGATGGATTGGGCCTACACCATGCCAGGTAAAACAACCCCACATCATCACATTTCCCCCTCCATGTTTCACATTTCCCCCTCCATGTTAAACACTGTGGCTTGTATGTTTCATTTTATTACGTCTGATGTACTTTCCGCCATCACATGCAAAGAGCTGTACCTTTGTCTCATCCGACCGCAGCACGTTTTTCCACTGTTGTGTTGTCCAGTTGAGATGGACACGAGTAAAAGTTATTCTAGCTTTCCTGTTCTTTGATGACACAAGAGGTTTCTTTCATGCCACCGCCCAAACAAACTAACCTGGTTAAATCGTCGACGAATAGTATGATAACTAATACTAACGTGATGATGAGCAGATAATTCATCTTGAATCATTGTTGAAGTTAAGGATCTGTCTTTTTTTTTTTGAGAGACGATGAATGATACGGTCGGTGTGCGGGGTTAATTTTTAGGTCTTCCTGGTCTTGAATGATTTCTGGCAAAACCAGTGTTGTTGTACCGCTGAATTGTACGTATACAACAATGCGTAACTGTCTAATTTGTTCACGGAGATCTAGTGATATGTTCTGTCGTTTTCCCATGACTGCTGTACAAGTGAAATTAAAATTGTTGCTTATACAATGTGTATATTAAAATACAACAAACTTACAATGCGGAACCCACGTTTAAGTCACAAACACGTCAGGGTGCTAAAGTTATGTCCAGCCAATTACTTAAATATTCTGAAACATGCTCCCCTTTTCATAGTGTGTCCTCCAAAAAAACTTTTTTTTAATACTTTGTTTCAGACAGTCTCGTTTATTTTGTAGCAGGGGCGGAATTAACTTTGAGCCTTGATTTTTCAAATATTGGCAATATTTTTAGAGCCATTTGGTTGGCGCTAAATTTTTGGCCACCACTGTATATATCACTTCGATATACCGGGTGTTTCAAATCTCTTTGCCCAAAATTAACAGGGAGGTAGAGAGAATGTATATGAACATTTTTTTACCGGAAGGGACTATGGCACATTGAAAGATCACCTAGCAGGCCACAAATGAAGAGAAGGGCTAGTCCTATCTAATTAATTTTATTTATCATGTAGCTTACAGGCAAAAGTTTTCACAGTAATAATAAAATATATAGGGTGACCCAAACTTAACCAGCATAATTGTTTAGGAACATTGTATGGTTCAAATGGAACAAAAATGTCTTATAAACATTACATCTAGTTTCGATCGCGTGCGAGATATAGACGTTTGTCTATTTTCTTTTATTTAGAGCTTTTTCCTAGAGTCTTTTCTTGTGTCAATGTGTAGAGGGGGATACTTAATAATCAGCTCATTGGTCCCCATTTTCTATCTGGCAAAGTGAACATCGCAGTTTTTCTTGATTTTCTCCAAGATCACCTTTACATCCTTTTGGAGGATGTGCTATTGGATGTACGAAGAAACCTCCGATTGCAATTGGACGGATGCCCGGCCCACTTTGGTAGAGGAGTGCGAGACTGGTCGAATGTCAATTATCCGGACAGATGGATCGGTGGAGGTGGTCCAATGGATTGGCCTCTTAGGTCACCGGACCTCATCCCATTAGGTTTTTTTCTGTGGGGAACACTGAAGGAGGAGGTCTACAGCAATTCGCCCACCACCAGAGATGAGCTCATTGCACCCATTCAAGCTTGTAGTCGAGCAATTACACCCGACCGGATCGTGGCAGCTACCAGCTCAGTTGTCCAAAGATGTAACCAGTGCATTGGAGCTGGGGAGCAACCATTTTGAGGGGCTTCCTCGACATTGATTTGTTACTTTCTTCTTACTCTTTGTATCATTTTAGTTTTGTTTTGATGTTCAATGTGATGTTCTGTCAGTATGCAGAATAAAGGTGATCTGTCGATATCTCACACACGATCGAAACTAGATGTAATGTTTACTGAGAGGGACTTGTATTACAAGACCGGGCAAAGAACAGCTCCCCACGCGGTGGGGTACGGATTGTTGGACTCGCTGGAAATGTTAAAATCTCAAAACAAGGAAGCAATACTGTGGTTGATTACAAGAAAACATTTATTAAAACTAATCTTAAGAGAACACATAAAAAAGTATGTAAATATAATCATCCAACAAATTTCAAAACTGATTCTAATTAAACAAATTACCTTAGGGGCCCCAGGGCAAACACAAGAATACCCACAATTTCCACCCCTTTACTAATTACAACTGTTGGCTACATAGATTGACACCAAAAAACAACAATTTCTAATAAAAAATTGGGCTACAGACAACTTCCGGTTGACCGTGAGATTCACAGGTGCGAGGGGAGCTCGTGCTTTCGCTAACTGCAAGCACCAGTGGCAAATGACATCACCAACCTGCACGGTTATTCACGTCCGCACAACACAACACTGCATGGAGCTTCACTATATGCGCTATTTCAAAAGTTGGACACGAGTGGCCGAGAACGCGTCACACTTTCCTTTTAACTTCTCCACATCCTGACTGCATTAGAATTTCGCAGTTGTGTAGGATTGGAGCGGGGAGGAAAGCTGTAACCCCTAAACAAAGAGACGCCCACGCGTCTTGCAACGCACAACAACGCGACTCACGCCGCTACCGCTTAACAGCAGTGCTCGTATTAGAAACGACGTGACAGGCTGGCCGATGCGCCTTTCTTGGCACTTGCAGTATGCACAGCCTCACACTAAACTTGGGCCAAAAGCTGAGTGTTATCGGAAAAAACAAATACAAAACATCCCACTCAACAGAGCGGTATCACAACGACGTGATGACTGACTGTTCCGTGAGCTACGAGCTGTACATACACTAAAGCGAGCCCTTCTGCCTCTCCCGCGAGGGAACATACAGCGGCTGGCCGGACAGATGCACTGGTGCAAATGCACATAGTCACAGTCCGCACAATGTGCACAACAGATAACGGTAGAACTGGTTTGTAACGTATCGACGGAGTCATCAGTGAACACAAAAAAGAAAACACAATATTTAAAAGAACCACCCAAGCAGTCACAGAAACAACGCCCGTTCATGCTTCTCCGCTGTTCAATGGAACATTCTAACTCCTCAGACGACGGGCAATAATAAAAAAAGAAATTCTCCTTGGTTTTTTATCATCGTCTCCTTTCCGTGAATCGATGCAACAAGTACGGATTAAAAAAAAACATTCTCTGGTCCATTGTTGCAGCATCCAACTTATAAAATTACAATTGGGGACGTCAACAAACAAAACGCAACGATTTTTTACACTCTTCTATTGAACTTCACTTGTCTGTGTGTTTGTGCGCAAATTTTGTAATCAATATTTTGCCCACTTCCTGACTACCTACATCTCTGCAACTTTCCTCAACGGAGTCTTATCGATGACTATGCACGTTTCAATCGTTAGTTTCCCCAGTTTTTTATTTATTCGTAAGTTATTCAATATTTAATTTTAATATGTATACAGTAAAATCATGACGTAACGACTGACTGTATTGTTGTTTATTGTTATCGTTGTTAATTGTCTTATGTAATTGTTGTTCATTTCATCATCAATGGTAGAAAAGTTGTTGACTGTGGAGAGCATTGTTTATGATTAGCTAGCATAATGTATTGTAAACGCTTTCCTGAGATGAGACGTGGCCAACTGGGCAGATCACCAAGTTTTTTTTGGTTTTGTAGTTATCATATAAAAGCTTATTTTTTTTAATAAAGACTAAAAAGAATAAAATAAAATATATAAAATAAAAATTTTAAAGGACACACTTTCACCTTAAAAAGTGCAGTAAAAAGTAAAAAAAATCGAATTTTTAAGGTGCTGTCACGGAAATCGAAACCAGGTTCGATTCCCGGCGACACTGACTGCTTTTACCGCTCTCGCATATTCGCCCGTTCTAAGGCGGGGAAGGAGCGGGGCAGGCAGTGTCGTCATACCAACCAACACGCCAGAGCCAAT
>JAHWFO010020658.1:300932-315853 GCA_023313115.1 Rhysida immarginata
AAACCAATAAGTAGCTGCATTTTTCCGCTATTTAATAACTTATTTGTTTTTTATTAACCACTGTGATCTCCAAAGTAGCCCTTTTGGGAACGCACACATTGATTCTAGAGGTTCTGTCTCTATGATTATCAGATTACCATATTCTCGTCCCTTTAATTTCAGTTTTATTTTGTGTAAGAGAAAGAAATCTCACATTCCTAGAACGGTCGAGTATTTTGGATGAGGAATAACTGCCATATACATGTTGTCAAAACTGGCTTCACGATGTCAGTATGGTCTTGAATTGTCATGAGAGAGGTTCGAATTGTTCACGTCCTTTCTCAGGATGATTTCTTCTTATAACTTGTCATTCGCCTTAGGACTTCGCGATGAATTCATTGTCTGCGCGGGAGAAACGAGCTATTATGGATAATCCCGTCAATAAAAAAAAAACGGGCCAACATGGACTTACAGGAGAGAAGATGTTCTCTTTCATTGAGATGATTGCTGCTTAGTTTTACCTTTGACGAAATATGTTCAGAGGATTAATAAAAAAAATGGAACGTGGTTTGGTTCATGTAACAGTTTTATTAATTGTAAATTAATAGACATACATATTTTGTGGCAGCAATGGCAGGTAAAAAAAAATCAATATACAAAAGGTCAAGTTAAGAGAATGTAAAGAAGAAATTAAGGGATAAAAAAATGAACCTTGTGCGCAAAAACATGGCGCGTTTAACTTGCTCAGCGGACAGAAAAAAACATTTCGTCCATTACTCCTGCTGAAGAAAAAAACTTATTCAGACTGTGATTCGTAAAATGGAACATCTTGCTGTATCACATTAATCAGTAAACCTTCCATAGCAATATCGAGCTAGAAAATGGTTGAGAAAGATGTCAAAGAATCAACGTGAACTAGGCATGAAAATAAGCATGCCATGGAGAAATAACAATACTTCTTCAGAAGGAGGATGAGCTAGCAGAAGGTTAAAACATAGCAAAATATATATATAGGTATATTCCACTGGCGGGGAGGTTGATCAGGCGCTATGCGCTGCACAGGGGGCGTGTAGGGTGGAAGAAGAGCAAGAGGTAAATGAAGGAATAAACTGTAAGCAAAAAAATAAAATAAAAAAATTATATTTTGCCAACAATTAGACTGCATAACTTCCTGCGGTCGAGGAAATTAGCCGCGAGGGAAAGAACGCATTTGCCACATCACACGCAGACCATAAAAAGTAAATTTGGCGACAACAATAATAAAAGTATGAATTGCAACAATCAGTCAATATATAAACAAGAAACCCAGACATCGGTCTACAACTAAATTAAAAACAAATATATGTAAAAAAAAAAAATAAAACATAAAATATTATTAATCCCAGTATCAGACATCCACTCCATATTCTCCATGAGAAGAATAACCATTAATACGTTAAAAAAGAAAGATTTCCCGAACAAAATATTTCTGAATTTCCTGCATACTTGAACTCAATTCAGTTTCTTTTCGTTACTGACCAGTTGTGGCACGAACTTCGCTACAATCATTAATGAATTCAGATCTTCGGAAAATTAAAATCCGCTGAAACGTGACATGAAAATTATATGATCCCATAATGTAGTAAGGTGAGCTTACGATTTTCCATAACCAGACTTTACTGATACTCATAATTTTCGATAATGTTCTCGTAAAAAAAGATTTTATTTATTTATTTATTTTTATTTATTTTGTATAAGAATAATTTGACAAGCAGCGACATCGCTGGTATAAGTCAAAGTCTTAAACAAAATATATACTAAGAAAGGTAAAGCATAATGCAAAATACAAAACAAAACTGATTAAAACAAACTACTATCGAGTGTACTGCTGCAAAAAAAAACCTATCTGGCTACGGTGTTATTCAGACCAGGAATTTAATCCAAGGCTCCCGCAATGGAGGCCACCCTACCCCGTAATTATTTTATATGCTGGGCAAAAGTAAGGTTATTATCAAGTATAATACCAAGATATTTATAATGTTGCTCTTCCTATAAACATATAGTTTGCAAGTGGATATTTAAAATAGGTTTAATTCTCTTCCTGTTGGCAAAGACCATAAAGACCGTCTTGTTAAAATGAAAAATAAAGGGCTTGAATAGCAAATTGGTAATTGATATTTAATAAACCTACGCGTTTCGTGGTAACCACATCATCAGGGTAGGACACATCATCATGTCTTGTTAACATTAGCAGCTAGTCTATTTTCCAAGAGCTACTGACCATAACGTTTTAAATCATTATTAATATTAGTCTCTAACTCTGTAGAATCCTTACCTCTATAATAAAACTGTAGCATCAGCAAAAATATTATAATGGGCCTGCAAACAACTAACCCTCATACTTTGTAAATATAATAGATATAATAGTGGTCCCAATACCGAACCTTGTGGCACCCCCATCTTCATATATGTTTGTGTGCTAACGACATTTAGTAACCTTGTTTGTATAGGACGATCAGAAAAAAAATCTCCAATAATTTTTCCAGCATTAACTCTGATTCCCAGACAAAAGAATATCATGATTAATCGTATCAAAGGCTTTACTAATATCCATAAAAACAGCCACGACATATTCCTTATCATCTAAACCTGTATACTCGTATATGTAATTCAAAAGATCAAGGAGTGCAGCATCAGTCCCACTTTCTTTCTGAGAAGCAAACTGATATTTATCAAACCTTACATATTTGTAGATGATATTATAAATTCTCATCTTTAATACGTTCTCAAAGACTTTTGCCATAGCATTAGTTAACGTAATTAGTCTATAATTTGACATGTTTTTAGCATCAGAGCTCTTATGAATAGGAATCACATAAGAATCTTTTAAAACACTAGGGAAAACAGCCATCTCCATAGCAGTATTTAAAATTTGTGTAAGTGGCCAAACAATTTTTTCCCTAACTGCCTTAATATCAAAAGAAGAGATGCCATCTGGTCCCACAGCATTTGTAGGTTTCATATTTTTGATTACTGTTGATACTTCATGCAAATCTGTTAGTGAAAAAAAATGCAGTTTTGATTTTTAGTTAACAATTTCAGTTCAGGAAAATTATTCAACTTGTATATTTTAAGTAAATTCTTCACCAACACTTGTCCTATATTCATAAAATGCTCATTAAAGGACTCAGCTATTTCATGTGACGTACGACAAGCATTAGCACGATACAATACCTCAACTGGATCAGAACTATTTCTATTTTCACCTTTTAATTCACTATTTATGAAATTCCATATTATCCTTGAATTATTTTTATATACGTTCATATAAGTTGCATAATAATTGTTACGTGCACGCCTAATCTCTTTTTTTATCCCAGCAGCAATTTCTTTATAGGAAGAGTCCTTATAGGGATTGAAATTTTTGACTCTTAAGTTTTTTAAATAACTTGTTTCTCCTCTGTATAGCCTCATATATATCTTTATTCACCCAAAGACAAGTTTCTTCTATTCAAACTCTAGTAATAAATGTACGTTTCTTTTTTGCTAAATTTATAGCTTTTATAACAGCTAACAAATCAGTTTTTGGATCACCAGTAACATTAAAATCCCTTAATAGCTCATCCAAAACATCACACATTTTGTTGCTGTTTGTTTTTAAAATAGTAGAATACTGCATTTTAATTGGCTTCTGTACTTTTGTTTGTAGAGATATATACTAAGGTTATGGTCACTTATATCAGTTTCTTCCACACAAATATCAGCACTTAATTTTTTACAATTAGTATTCACATGATCAATGATACTTTTTGTATTACCAACAGATCTTGTATAGTAACCCATATCATTGAGCACAATCATTCTATTTTGAGACAGAATATCATATAAATCAATATTCTCGGCTGATCGCATAGGAACTAAATTTATATTATTATCACCAATAAAAAATAGATCCGAGTTTCTATTCATAACCTCATCATCAATAAAATCACTAATATTTTCACTTGGAGGTCTATAGATAGCAAAAACTCGTATAATGCACAACTGAAGATTAATCTCCAACATAATAGAATTACATGTATAACGTTCATTTCTAAATTCACTTTCTTCAACAAAATGTAAATCTTTTCGTAAAAATATAGAAACCCCACCTCCACACTTTATCTCTACAGTTATGTACAGCCACATATCCATTCAAATGAATAAATACAATTTCCGCTGAATATAACCACGTTTTAGTTAATATGACAACATGAAGTGACCTTTAATAAATAAGCAATTCCAAATCAATTATCTTGCGTCTTAACTTCTTATGATTTTCATGTATTCTTTTTCCTGCATTTGTAATCCCATTATAATTTTTTAATATAATCTATACGAGATTTTACTATTTGCAAAACTTTTTTTATATAGGAGACAGCTTTTATCATCCAAACGATGATTAATATCATGTATTTGAGACTCGCCTTCTGTTTTATTTAACAAAGAACAATTGGCACACCGAATTTCATTATTTGTATACTCTTTAGTCATGTGTCTACCAGCACATTTTGCACAAGCCTGTTCATTTTTGCACGGAATTACAGTATGACCATATTTCCCACAGTTAAAACATCTGAGTACCTGATCATCCTCCATTACATAACAGGTTTCCCATTCAACAATTATTTTTTTATTTACTAATTTACGATATGTATTACCAATTGCCTATATAACCATATTCCATTTTCCAGTCCTATGAGATTGCCAACTACGGACAATGTTTAACTCATCCTGATCATCTAATACATAATTAAATACTCTCAGATCTTTTAGTAGTTCTTCATTACTTGCATATTGTTTTGGAAGTCCTAAAACAACAAGCCGTGGTATTTTCTGCTTGATAATATCACCTTGTATTTCTCACCTAAGTTCGTCGTTAACATTTCTTTCAATCTCCAAGTTCCATCAATATCCTTACAAGATATAAGAGTATTTCGTCCTCCTATTGGCTTCATTTCCATTATTGACGTATCAGCTTCTCTAACTTTCACCTTATTCCTCAGGTCAGCAGCTACAGTGTACGGAATATTAATATCTTTAGCTTCAATTATAATTTTTGGCAAGGTTTCACACTTTTTTCGCATCCTATCACTTCTGTTTCACAATTCATCTCCTTATTTTCTCGCAATTTGGCAGCATAAGTAGGCTTTGCATTTGCCTCAACCAATATGACTCAAATATTTATTAAGATTTACCTCCTCTATATTTCACATACCTGGAGTTCGTCGAGCATCTTGGTGATATCTATAGTAAATGAATAAGGGTCCAAAGAGATGCGGTAGAAACCTTTTTATTTGCCTGACGCGTTTCAACTGGACGTTATCATCGGAGGCGGTTAAGCTACAGAGATGTGAGGCTCGACAATCGAACAGTGAAGTGTACATTTGTTAGGATGGGACGAAAGCAGCGCTTTCACAAAGCTCATCCAACCAGAATAAACTCCAAATGAAATACACTGAGGTAGTCAAGAAGCCTAACCAACCCAAGCGGTCTTCCATATTAAGTGGTCTTCGGAGATGTGAGGCTGGCCAGGCCTGGTATTTATACATAGTAGAAAAAGTGTTCGGGCTAATGGAATAATTACAGAGTAATGGGAAACATTATGACAAACGATGGCTGGTTGTAAAGGAATAGATATGAGGAAAAGTGCGGACCTTATGGACGTCTTAACTTCCTGTTCGGTTGGGGGTGGCTTTCATCTTGGTGAAATTGAGGAGCAGCTAGATCGTATCCATTCTTTCGAACATGGTTTGGTTGTTAAGCATAGTTGTTGGTTTCAGTTCTTTATGTTTAGTTATTTCATATTCTTCTTGTAGTAGTATCTTGGCTTTGTCTTTTCCGGTCCATAATATCTGCATGCACTGTTCCACGTCGACCATGCGGTGTTTGTTGGTTATTAGGTGCTTGGCGTAGGCGGATACATTGTCCTTGTTGATCCACGACTGTCTGTGTTCCTTAAATCGAGTTAGGAACGATCGGGTCGTGGATCCAATGTAATACGCCTCGCAATCTGGGCACGATAATTTGTATACTCCTGCCTGGCTGTAGGTGTTGTTTATCCTTGTGTCCGGTTTGGGATTCAGCATCCTCTGGTTGGAATATTTAGTTCTGTATGATATGCTCATACCCTCCTTTCTGAATATTTTTGCAATCCTATAGATATCAGGGTTAAGGTAAGTGAGTGCGGCGTATCTTTTTCGGTCGGGTTGAGGTGGTTTTGGGTTTCGTATGTTCTTCCGTACCCTGTTAAGGATCGATGCGGTCACATAATCTGGAAATCCATTTTTACGAGCCAAGTTGAATGCAGTGGCAATCTCTTCTTTAACATTAGTGCTGGGAATTGGGTACTTCAGAGCCCTTCTAAGGTTATAGCTGATAGCCGCGGATTTGTGTTGGCTCGGATGATTGGAAGAGTACGGGATGATGTTCGCAGTGGTAAATGGTTTGCGGTAGATGGCAAATTGTATTTTGTCGTTGCTGCGTTGTATCTCGACGTCTAAGAAATTTAGGTGTGCTTCTTCTTCGGCTTCTGCGGTATATTGCATGGCTGGGTGGGCGTTGTTAAATGTTGCGAGGACATCCTCGGCGTTGGTGATTTGGCTATCATATATTATGAAAGTATCATTCACGTATCTTCTGTAGTATACTATGGATGAGTTGTTGATAAGTTGGTCGACTATGGGTTCTTCGAGTTGCTGCAGAAACATTTCGGATGCGACTGAACTGATGGGCGATCCCATGGCTATGCCTTCTGGTATTTCGTAAAATGATCCTTCGAAAGTAAAGTAGTTTTGTTTTTTGAGTATTCGTAGAATCATGATGGCGTCACTGCATTCATCTTCGTTGATATCAATTTGTTTTAGTCTGTCTTGGGCGATGGCTATGGTTTCTTCTAAGGGCACGTTGGTGTAGAGGTTTTTGATGTCAAGTGACATCATTCTGGAGTGGATATCTATTTTAATTTGGAGTAGTTGGTTAATTAGATCTGTACTATTTTTGATCACATATTTGTTGTTAAGAGGGTAGTTTGCGTTGAGCCATTTACTGACGTGTTTCGCAATTTTGAAAAAAAACCTGCCTCTCTGCAATTCACTATCGGGCGTATGGGGTGGTTGTCCTTATGAATTTTAATCTGGGCTCGCAGTGTAGGAGGTTGGGGATTCTTTATCGTGAGCGATTTGGTTTTTTCTTGAAAGAATTTGGACCGGAAATTCTTGAATGCAAATCTGAGTTGGTTGGCGTATTTATTTGTGGGATCCTTGGAGAGTTGCCTGAATTGGTTACTGACGAAGAATTCATGTACTTTTTGGCTGTATTCACTATTATAGACGATTATTGTAGCTTTTCCTTTGTCGGCGACAGTGAGCATGGCTTGAAGTTTGGTTTGAATATCCTTAACTACTTTGGGTGTTAGCTGGTGTTAGCTCCTCTATATGTTGGTTCAGTTCATCCTGCTTACACCTTACATCTTTCAATGTTTTATCAAGATCACCAGGTAACGATGCATGAAAAATCTTCATGCTCTGCATACCTACTCTTCAATCATCACAAAACCAATATACTAATGTCACGTGGCAGTGGAAACGATTGTATAATAATACAGAAATAAAGGGATACGGGAATTTGCAAATTTTTTAATAAACGATAATTACTACAGCTCGTAGAATAATTAAAGGCTAAACTTTAGCTCTTAATTTAACACTTCGTTAAATTTTAGCACACAAGAATTTTCAACGATAACACATCACAATGTCGCCGCAAACTATGCTAAATTTTTGTTGCATATACGTAGCACAATATTGTATTAACCACTTAATACGAGCACACTTCTACATAACACTGGTTGGCGCCAAATAATGAATTTACGATTAAACTGCAGTTGAAGGGCCGCTGCAGCCTTAGAAATTCACACACTCACAGTTGCGGTGAAATTTGCATCCACGGCAAAAATATTAATTTGTTAGCAGCAGGACACTTTAAACTAAACACACTTTACTTTAAACTAAATACACTTTCCTACACATTTAAACAGGCACAAAATATAATTAACTGGAGCACTTTAAAGGACACGTTGCAGTAAATTACGCGGGAGCAGGACAAGCCAATTTTCATATAAGGCACAGCACGTTGAGCTCTATTAAAGCACAAAAAACAAATGAAGCAGCTTACAGTCTTTGAAGTCAGTTCAGGATACGCTGATATCTCTCGGCGAATTGTACTCCTTGAACTACGCCCAAGTCGTCCGCGAGAAAGCCGGCTATTCCGCAAGGGAAAATTCCGTAAACCGCCGTTGCTTCCAAGCTCGTAATAGACTCACTTATTACCAAGCGACCGTCAGCGGATTGCAAGTGAATACGAAAGTGCACTAACTGTCGAAACGAGAAATAGCTGGAGGGAATATTCTTAGGCAGAGTGATAGTTTCCCGCACATTTACTGTCCTTTCTACTCTCTTTTTTGTTCTGTTGTTTAACTCCTTTTCTTCCCTTGACAGTTCGAAAAAAAGTTCCTTCTTAACAAATCTGCTGTTACTCCAGTCGTGGCCATCTTTAATTCTGTCTACTTCCTCTCCTTCACTCTCCGACTTTCGTTCCTGACCCGTTACATTTTCCTCTCTCGGTTAGGAGCTCGGTTGCTATCTCGACGAGCTTTTTCTTACTTTTCTCGCGACGCTCTCTCTCCTTCTCCGATGCTGACAGGCACTCTCATCTGACGTCACGGCCGTTCGCGAAGCATAGAAATATCTCGCCCTATAATGTCTGCGAACGGATCGTGACAACTAACTTATTTAATAAACCAATAGTTTCGTACTATTCCTGAGATATTTTACAGCATTCAATATGATACCATTGCTTACAAAAATCATCACAAGTTATTCCCGGGCTCTTTTTTCCCAATTTTAATGAACACTTTCCGCACTTCGTCCGAGTGTTCGGGCGTTCAGCGACATCTTTCCTCCAAAATTGCTTTTTATTTGTTATATGAATTTTTTTAGCCAGAAGTCTTAAAAAATAGATTGCAGTCATTAATTTAGAATTTTTCAATCTTCATTAAAAATAGATAGATTTTAAATCTTCATGTCCGTCATCGAATTTGGGCGCCTACATAAAGATCCTAGCAATTTTTCCAGCTTTGGAGTCAGTCATTGAAAACTGGTTAGCACTTCGATTCCGCTTGGATCTGTTCACTGAAGTGAATCTGCACCTCTCACCCCGATTTTCCTTTGAAGGAGTAAGTCATAGCAAAAATTTTCGAGTAACTATGGATAAAGCCAATAATGAGGAAAAAGAAATCTCTTGCCCACAACAATGCGTATGCGCATTTCGGCTACCTTATAGCCATCAGTCAGCGGAATGCAGAGTACGTACATTATTTGAAGGAATGTTCATTAGTAGATCATTTACATCTTTACCATTTCTCAGTTTAACTTATGCAGCGTTGAATATGTTGCACTAAACCTTATGTTGATAATGCCGCACTACATGAATTTAAAGATTGTTCACTGATCTTGAAATGCTATTGCCTGTATGGCACCAACAAAAATAAATTGGTATGGCGAAATGGTACATTCGCACAGGCCTACCACGAGATAATGATACGGAATCAAAATAAATTAAATCGTAGAATTCGTCTGAGGCCACATGGCGAATAAGAAAAAAATTTTATGCAACACAATTTAAAAAAATTAATTTCTGATATAAAATGTTCACACAAAAAATGTACTTGCAATTCATCATAAATTGTTAACCAAACCTTTATGGCATTCCCAACTTACAAATCACTGGTCAATGATAAAAGGAGTATGTTAGACAACAGACAAGAACCAATATTTCGAGCGCACATCAAATTTATTGCAACATTAGTATCCACCTCCATATTGTCACTGACTGGTCTAGTTGTTGGTGAATATTTCATTATCGCACTGAACAACAACATTTCCATATCAGATATAGACACTTTAAGATGAATATACATGGAGTGGCCAGATTATTATGCCACCCCATCAGTACTTCGTTGAGCCACCTTCTGCCTTCAATACTGCGGCGATTCGCATTTACTCCACGAGAAGTTGAAAAGTGATGCGAGGAATCTGACACCATGAATGCTGTTGTCTTGTGGTTTGGCCACAATCCGCTTTAAACCCCATCAGTCTCTATCAGTGAGCTTCGACTTTCGGGCAATGTTGTGCTTGGCAGATGATGTCTTTCCCTGCTTCTTATAGGCTGTCATAACAGTCTTTGCCTGATGAATAACACTGTCCTGTTGTGTAAAATTTGTTGTTTTGGAACCACCTGTCTGATGGCTCTTTCAACTTTCTTCCACAAATGCTCAATTGGATTGAGATTTGGTCATTATGGGGGCCACCTAAGCCAGGTTTGTCGTCGTTCGTGGCGATCGCAACAATCTCGCCTTACTATCATTTTCAATTGTCGAATCAACATAGGGGTTAAAGTATACATTCAGTAGCAAAAAAAACTTTTTGCAGCAAACAACGCACAGGAATTTTTTGTTCTTGAAACTATTCCTACAAAATACGAATAGCGTGGCATGCCGCATTGTCACGTTGGAAGAAGCCATCTCCATTGCGATACACTATCAACATGATTGCATGAATTTGGATCAGCAAAGATATTTAGGTATGTTCTGATATTCAGACGTTTTTTTACACAAATTAAAGGACCCATATTATGCCAGGAAAATATGCCCCAAACCATGACTTCCCCCACGAGCTTGAACGATTGTACTCATGCATGTGGGGTCCATGCTTTCATGCAGTTTCCGTCAAATTCTTATTCTGTTATCTGCATGATGCAACTGAAAACGTGGTTCATCATGCCACATGACTTTATTCCGATGCTCAACTGTCCAATCCTTGTGTTCCTGTGCGAATTGAAGACGTTTTATCTTGTTAACTGCAGATAGCAAAGGTGTTCGAACTGGCCTTCGACTCCCATATTCCATACTATGCAGTGTGTGGCGAACAGTGCGTTCAGAGATCATTTGAGAGGATCCCTGATAAAGATCTGCAGTAATTTGATGCGCTGTTGCCCTTCTGTTGTCTTGTACCAGTCTTGCCACTCTCCTTTCTGCCCGAACATTGATGGCCACAACTGGCACGTTCAGATCGAGTTTTCCGGCAGACAGTCCAGTCTGTAACAATTTAACAGCAGTTGCTCTTGAACATTTAACGAATGCAGCAGTTTTGCTGATATTAGGTCCATGACTCCGAGAGCCAACAATCATCAAAGGCTGTTAAATCGAGTCGTTTACCATAATCTTCTGAAACAAATCGCTTCCAATGTCGTGGTAAACATCTGTGTAACGTGTAAAATTTATAACACTTGATAGTAGAGTACGCAGTGGAAAAATCAAATGAAACGTAAGCAGTAGGCGTGAAAGTAAAATAAAGTACTTATTTTCAAATTGAACAATAAATAAGTAAATGGCACCTAAAACTATAAACCTAATAAAATATTTCAAAAATATGAATTAATAAATATATCAAATGAATAAACACCAAATGGTAAACAATTTTAGTCCATCACCCAAAATAAAAATGACACTTGCTTAATTAGCACACACACACTTGCCACTAGCACTAATCGATCCGCACTTGGATCGTATATTCAATAAGCAGCTTGAAGGTGTAAAACAAACAGAAGTAGGATAAGATAAACTGTTAGACGACGTAGCCGGCACTAACACACACTATCATTTCACATAGATGCCACAATACACTGAATAACATTAAATGAACATTAATCAGAGCTCCTTCATGAAGAACACTACTGCGTAATATGCTTTGCACAATTATCACGAGCTAATGCTCTAGAACACATTAATAAGAGTCACAGCCGAGGAAAAATAAACACAAATGACATGGTCCGGTGAATTTGCAATTCTAGGGGTTAAACCTTAAAGCCGAGATGCTGTTGCACACTCCTAAATAGAACGGGGAATAACCACTTAATAAACTTAGAACTTATGCCGGAATATGAGACGTGCGTCGTCGATAAATACCCGTTGAATTCAGCCAGACGTTTCGACAAATGAAGAATTTAATGGAGTTCAGTCTAACATTAAGAAAAACATATTGAGTCGCACTAAACGAGAACGAATCCTAGTCCGTCAGTCAGATAGGCGTTCAGTCCGAAAGGCCACAGCCCGCGTAGATAGGAAATGTAGCTAAGCCGGTAAGCTTTCAATTTCACAAAAGTTACAAAGGCAAAGTTAGCGTTTAAAAATAACTGAGTTTTAATGCTTACCAAGCAGTCTATACGGTGGCTGACAGTCCAACGAGGAATCTTAATTCCTTCACCATCGTCCTCCTTCGGAAAAGCTTTAGAGTTCACTCTGCCACGTATGCACCCCGACGGCTTCGTACTAGCGGAGTTCTCCTCTCCTCCGTCGCTCGTCGAAGATGCAAGCTCTCCGTAGCTAGTGGTCGCTGGCGCCGGATCGGATGTATCAGTCTTCCTATTCACAGCATTTTAGGAAACCCATCACGCTGCCATAACCCGCTATTTGGCCATACGGGCTGTTTTTCCTCCGGCTCCATTTCTGACGACCTCTCCATATGGCTCTCTCTTTCCTTCTCCTCGCATCTCTTGATTCCACGTCTTCGTGACGAAACTCCCGCTCTCCTTCCTCATTGGTCGGGACCTCAAGACGCTTTTGACGTCGAGCATCGCCACGCTTCCCTTTCCAGCTCGATGAATAGAAGTAACGAGTGTGGAAAGGGGCGAGGACGTCATCGGAATCTTGACGGATGCACAAATTCCGTGACAATCTGCTTGCCTACTTACACTAGTCCGGCTCTTTAGCAACTTCAGCGCGAAATAATAGCTAATTTGCCTACAAACATCAGGTGGTCATAACAATCTGACCACTCAGAGTAAACATTTGCTACTATAGATCTCACTACAGAATTGTACAAAGCTTTAACAATACAAATATCATTGATATCAGCGTCGATCAGTCGTCTATAATTAGACCAGTCTGTCAGTATAGGTTCACATTCGTTAAAGAGTTACATTTCAAAAAATTGCAAAAACTTATAATACCATATTTTTGAATAGTTTTAAATTTGTTCTACACAGCATGACAAAGGACTGATGAAAGTGATGAAGCTAAGATATCACACTTCTGTTACTTGGGTGCTTCAAGTCCTTCTCAAAACAAAATCTATCACTAACATTGGGCTACACGAATATACAAATTCATTGCTTATGAATATAGAAGGAAATATGAATTCCATGTCCCAAACTGTCGCATATACAGGGTGAGGCATTTATCTTGAGACAACTGAATATCTCTGAAACTAAGCATTGTACGATAAAATGTCCAAAATCAAAAGTGAATTATTTCGCGGGGGAAATTTATTAGTTAAAAAATTACCCCCCCCCCCTTGTGAGAGGGGCTGGGGGGAGGGGGTAACTTTGAAATCTTAAATAAGAACCCCTATTTTTAATGGCATATTCAGATTGTACATAATATTCGAGAAATGTTTTATTCTTGGTGTTTTTTCAATTGATCCAACCGTTTAGGACATAGAGGCCCTGAAAGTGTTGAACTTTTAAATTCTTGAACCCAATTTTATCGATGAAGACAAAGAGATAGAGAGTGGGTCTTACAGACATTCCTATTCCACTTTTTAATGGTCTTTAAGATCCCAAAGTCAGAATTTTAAAAATCCAATATTTTTCAATACACACGCATAGACTCTGTCTCCATAGGACTGCCGTCCCCAAAAGTTTACTTGTGCACTAAAAAATTTTGAATTTTTGAAATTCTGACTTCAGATTCTTAAAGACCATTAAAAACTAGAATAGGAATGTCTGTAAGAACCGCTCTCTATCACATTGTCTTCATCCATAATATTGGGTTCAAAACTTTAAAAGTTTCACACTTTCAGGGCCTCTATCTCCTAAACGGTTGGATCAATTGAAAAACACCAAGAATAAAACATTTCTCAAATATTGTATACTAGCTGAATATAGTATTAAAAATAGGGGTTCCTATTTAAGATTTCAAAGTTACCCTCTCCACCCAGCCCCCCTCATAAGGGGAAGGGGATTTTTTAACTAATGAATTTCCCCCGCGAAATAATTGACTTTTGATTTTGGACATTTTTTCGTACAGTGCTTAGTTTCCGAGATATTCAGTTGTCTCAAGATAAAAGCCTCACCCTGTATATCGCTCCGTACATAAATCGCATTTGATGAATATGCTGCTAATGTTGACGGTTATGGCTCATTATAGACCTCCATGGGTTGGATTTTATTACGCGGTGTTGAAACGTTTATATCATCATATATGTTATTTGCGTCGAACTGAGCAGTGGAACTTATTAGCGCATTCGTATCGGGCTATAGTTCACTTTGGCGGCGCCACGACTCAACTTTCAGTCGTTCCTGCTGAGCCCGTAGACGTTCAACATCGGACGTCTGGATCTTCATGGATTCCCCATCACTAAATCTGTTTACCTGTGATGTTTTCTATAATTTTTCTGGCGTTTATTATGCATAAACTTGGAAATTTTGAAGTTTTTGCAAAATTCCCACAATTCAAGGCCGATATCTTAGATACTATTAAATACTGAGGTTTAATTTTTAAGCTATTTTATAAAGCGTAAAAAGATAAAACAAATGACACCTAAAATTTCGTGCTATCACAAAGGAAGTCGGAGCTAGACTAAATTAATCTCTGCCAGAGAATAGGTTTTTCTGACTCAAATTTGTACTTCGATTGCATCAGCCGATGACATCAGCATGAAGTCGGTCAAAGTCTAAAGCATGCTTTGTTTTATATACTATCGAATGCAATATCATTCATTTCTCGATCATTAATAGTTTTGACGTTATTAAGGTTTTCGTGATCAACACTTTTCGGGACATTATCGAATTTAGCGTGGCATCCCAGT
>JAHWFO010020658.1:316253-356679 GCA_023313115.1 Rhysida immarginata
ATAGTAAATAACTCCAAAACGGCTCATTACAGCCAAACAAGTCATTTACAAAAAAAATGGCCTTAATGAGAGGAGTATGTACATGTCGAGTTTATTAAGTTTGGTTCGCTCGTTTGAACGCTACAGCCTTTTTTAAATTTTTAGAAAATAATTAATATCTCGAAAAGGGCTTACCCTATTGGCATAAAATATACGCTAAAGCACAATTTAAGGAACCCTCTAAATATGTATAATTTTTATTTGGTTCGGCAGTTTGCCGTTTCAGAGGAGTTAGCTGCACAAAATTGGTCACATACGTACATACAGACGGAAAATTTTTTATTCAAAATTTCAACATGTCTTTACGAATCATGAGTTTCTAAGTCGATTTCAAAGTAGTCTCCTGCTACTGTCACCACACGTTGCCAACGATGTGGGAGGCGCTGAATACCATCAGCCTCAGCATTTGCCGCACCATGTGTGAATCGGGTCACCTGTTAGCGCACAGCATTAGCAATGTCCTCTCGTGTTGCAAACCGCCTACCACGTAGTGGTTCCTTAATCTTGCGAATGAGATCAAAGTCACAGGGCGAAATGTCGGGAGAGTACGGTGGGTGCTCCAATTCTTCCCATCCCCAACGTCGCAGTAGCTGCCCTACATTACGCAATATCCTGTGGACGGTGCGTTTCTCGATGCCACCTGCCCTCTCTAACTCCAGTAGCGTCCATTGTCTGTCTTCATCCATGAGTGCCCGATGACGGCACGTGCCACGTCGGTCCGCACACTGACCGGTCGTCCCGAACATTGCTCATCACTGGTTGACACACGTCCTTGCTGAAACTTTCCTACCCACTGTGCTACTGTACGGTATGGTAGGGCATTATTCCCAAGGGCTTCCACTAATTCATTGTGACATTCCATCGCATTTCTCCCTCGGAGAACGGCTATTTTGATGTAAGCGCGTTGTTCAACACGGGTTACTTCCATCTCGCACGACACTCACCAACTGACTGATTTCACAGCCCTCGCTGCGCTACTATCAGCTATCACAGAGCCATCTGTTGTTCTGCATACACACTATGCCTGCAGAACTTCCACACGACACATATACGTTTGTGGTCCGTTCACAAATCTACAAGAAAAAAAATAGTTGCCATGACTTATGCCCCAACCCTCTATATTTTTTTTAAAATTTAGCAGGATACTTCCTCTACAGTAAGTGTAAAACAGATCTTGATTTTTAAGCAGATGCAACCATAATTCAGTAATTCCTGTTACTCCCAATACTTGATTTAGGATAAATCCGAAACGATTATATCTCAAAGGTTTCTGTAAGTCCTTGAAGAAATTTTTTTAAGTTCCAAACCGATTGTTGTATTTGGTACTAAATGTACTGAAGTATACACTGATCAGTCAAAACATTCCTAATACCGTGATGCTCCATCGTGACATGGATTCTACAAATCTTTAGAGAGTGTCGGGGAAGATTTGCAAGTAGAGGTCACGCAGTTCCTGTAGATTATGAGAGGAGATGGTAAGTGAGCTCTGAGGTGGCGCTCTAAGATGTTCCAGATGTGCTCAATAGGATTAATATCTGGCGAGTTATGCAGCCAGGACATCAACTGGGAATCATCAGCATGTTCTTGGAACCACTGAAGGGCAGTTCTGGCCTTGTGACAAGGAACTTCGTCCTGCTGGAAGACTCCGTCTCTGGTGGGGAAAACATAAGCCATAAAAAGATGTAACTGGTCAGCAAGGATGTTGACATAGTCCACAGCTTTTATGGGGTGTTTACAACAGCCACCGATGTCAAGGTTGCCCATGAGGAACGTCCCCAAAGCATATATCTGTACCATCCGCCTGTTTGCAACCCACAGTAAATGTACTGATCAGCTGTTCACTTGGAAGACGGTGTAACCTGACTCGGCCATCGACGAGATACAAAAGAAATCAATTTTGAAGTGTAGTTTGAAACCCAATAATAAGAACTGCTTAGCAATCCTTAGGAGCAGCTTAGGTGTACCTGTGTTCACGGTAGCCCAGTGGTTGAGACGTGGTCCCTGGTTCGAGTCCAGGTCGCGGAATTTTTCCTTTCCTTTTTTCATCTGTTTTTAAAAGAAATCGTGATTCATCGGATCAGGCAATTCTTCTCCATTGCTGCGTGGTCCAATCACGTTCTTCACGGGCCCACTGTAGTCGTAAACATTGATAATACTGGGTTAACAGCTGGATACATGGGAGGGGCGTCTGTTGCAGCATCTCATATCTAATAGTGTCTTAATCAGATTAAATATACTTGGACCTTGTATTCGGCTGATAGGTGGCTTCCGAAGGCTCAACTATTTGCGGGACACTTTCCGACATCCCCATTCGTTGATTAGCCGTGAACGTCCAACGCCTCGGCGTCCATTTACCGGTTTCACGGTCCTTCTTCTACTTCCATAAGTGCTATAAACTGTAGCCCGCGAACCCCGACGATCCGTGCCGTTTCGGGCCTTCATAATCTGGCCTTTATCAAAGTCACTTAAATGAACAGCCTTACTCAGTACCCGCTGTCTCCACTCAGTACTCGCTGTCTCCACTCAGTAGTCGACAAAAAAGATGCCTCATCATCGCTGGCAGCCTTTAAATACCATTCGCATCTTGTCACGTGCCATTTAAGTTATGATGACGCGCGCATTCTTATAGGGTGGTCATAAAGTTTTGGTTTGGTTTGTTTGGTATTAACGTCCTTTTCAACTGTTATGGTCATTTCAGTACGGCGTTATAGGGGCCACAAATTTTGCCTCGCAAGGGTTCTTTAACGTGCAGCCAGCAAACGAAAACACGGGACCAACGGCTTTACTTCCCTTCCGAAGGATGTGCGTGATCTCAGGAATTTCCCCTGAAAAATTCTCGTCGTCCTCGGCCGGGATCGAACCGGCGGGCATCAGAGGAGATCACGCAACCGCTGAGCCACCGAGGCCGATCATAAAGTTTTGGCTGTTCAGCGTATAGCGAGCCGGTATGATTTCGATGCTAGCAAAATCAATATTATGCAAGCCTTTTCCCTTGAGAGTAACTCACTGAATTAGACATTGTTTTAAAAATAATTGAAAGCTCCCACATTGAATCCTTTTTTTCAATTGGATAAGCTTTATAAAAAAATGTGCAACATGACAGAACTTATCTAGGATATTGCCTAGTTGGAGGGCTTGGACCGGATGATGATGAAATAGAAGAAACTAGTTTCGATGAAGGATATTCCAAACCGAGGTATGGTTCCTTCTCAGCTGACTGGCGACAGCCCTTGTGCTGATACGTGGATTCTCTTCGAGACGACGTAAAACTCAACTTCCAGCTCAGGTGTAACGACTCTTCTGTCACTACCAGTTTCATTCATCTGTAGAAAAACGATCCAGTTTTCTCTGGAATCGAGAAAATATTAGATGATTACGGACACCATGGGTTGGAAATTTGTCGTAATAAATTTCCACTGCGTCTCTTCCGTTGCCATTTGCAGCTCAATGTGCCAGACGCACATCTGCCATCTCTACCCATGTAAAACGGTTCATTTTTGCTACCAGAGATTGCTGTCGGTTTTTTTCCGAATGAAGAAATGGTTATTGCACTAAATTACTTAGAGCTAATTCACCTTTTAAATATTAATCCATTATGAACATTAATATTTATGAACATAAATTACCATTATCTGTCTCAAATGTATGGCTTTGAAGTTTCTGTTTCTGTATCAAAGATTCATTTGCGTTTAATTTATTCATGTTCATAAATTTTAAATATTAAATAATGGTTATTGCATTCGAGAAAAAGGTGAATTAATTGTTCGACAATTTTTACGTATCAAAGATTCATTTGCAAGCCCCAGATTATTGGCAAAATATTTTTAAAATAAGGTCCTCCATCACGCATAAAAGTTTGCGCACACAACTTGTAAATACCCTGTATAGTTCCTTACTTTTCGATTATTTAGACATCCTGTTTCTGTTTAGTATTGTTAATATAGTGTCTCTTTTCATTTCTTATCCCAAGTGTTAAAATATGATAACATTTTCAACTGCATAAATCGTACAGATTTTGATGTCAGCTAATCGATAAAAAAATCGATCAACTACATATAAGCAGCGACCAAAGTTCCCTACTAGAACAATAGACTGTAAAATGTTGTCTGAAATACAAGGTTGAGAGCTTGTCACGAGTTTTTTTGGCAGTAGAGACTATTTGTGCAACATGTCGGATTTGCATGGCAAACAAAAGCAGGACAAAAGCCTCTTCTTATAATAGTGATAAGATATTTCAATTTCTCCCGCGCAGTCAACGTTTCCTACTGGAAAGAAGAAAAGCAAACTAAATCAACTATCTAATCATTGTAACCACTTCATTGGAATATCAACCCATGAGTCAAATAATATGCTTACTTTCATTTTTGTAATATTTTATCACCTTTATAAACATTAATATCTATTGAGATAACGTTTCTTTTATTAAACAACTAATTAATTTCAACATAGGTTGTTCACATCATCTGAAAAGTATTCATTTAAATATTTCGCATAATAAATATATAAGCTATAAATTTGGAGTTTTAATTTCAGGCTTCAGCAAAAGGAGCTGAATATAGTATAGCAAAAGCAGGCATGGATCAGATGACACGATGGGCAGCTTTAGGTAGGACGATTCATAAGCAAAAGTATGATGTTTCTTAGTTAAAATTTTATATAAGGCTGTTAAATTAGTAGTTTATAAATTCATTTAATGTAATTGACTAACAAGCAGAAAACATTGCAGAAGGTCGATTACGGTAAGTGGTGACGTTCCAATAAAGCAAACAGAGGCTCAGGTGACTCGAGAGCCATGGGTTTTTTTCTGCGGGAGTACAGAGTGAACAGAAAGTCTTTACCTTTTAATAAGATCTTCACATATTATTTAAAAAACTAGGCTAGATACAAACTCACACTCAGTTACATAATGTAAGCCTAATTTAAAAATTTTAATGTGTATTATACACTGAGTGATCAGTTTATTATAACCGCCCATCAGTAGTTCGTTGGGCCACCTTTTGCCTTCAATACTACAGCAATTCTTCTTGGCATTCTTCAATACTACACCAATTCTTCTTGGCAATACGAGATGTTGAAAGGTGATGCTTATAATCTGACACATGCCTGATGAATAGCACTCTCCAGTTAAGGAGATTTGATGGTTGTGGAACCAGGAGCCTGATGGTTCTTTCAACTTCGTTCCACAAATGCTGAATTGGATCGAGATTGTATGAGCCACCTATGCAAGGTAAGTCTCCCTCATATTCTTGAAACCACTACTGCACATTACGAGCACCGTGGCAAGGAGCATTGTCTTGGGATACGCCATCAACATGATAGGATGAGCTTGATCAGCAACGATACATAGAATTGTTGTGCTATTCAGACGGTGTTCCACAAAAAATAAAGGGCCCAAATCGTGCCAGGAAAGCACGCCCCAAGCCATAACATTGCCCCCACCAGCTTGAATGGTTGTACTCATGCATGTGGGATCCATGCTTTCATGCTGTTTCCGCCAAATTCTCACTCAGCCATCTGCATAATGCAGCTGGAAACGTGATTCATTGGACAGTCATGTGGTCCATAACTCAACTCTCCAATCCTTGAGTTCCTGTGCGAATTGGAGACGTTTTATCTTGTTAACTGCAGACAGCAAAGGTATTCAAGATGCAGTGCGTTCAGAGATCACTGCAGAGGATCCCTGATTAAGATTTGCAGTAATTTGAATCACTGTTGCCCTTCTGTTGTCTTGTATCAGTCTTCCACTCTCCGTTTTGCCCGAACATTGACTAGTCGCTGACGGCTACAATTCGCACGTTCAGGCCCAGTTTTCCGATTGAGAGTCCAGTCTTTAAACACTTCAATAACAGCTGCTCTTGAACAATTAACGAATGCAGCTGTTTTGCTGATACTCGTTCCATGGGTTCGAGCACCAACAATCATCCCAGGTTCGAAGGCTGTTAAATCGCGTCGTTTATCCATATCTTCAGAAACAAATTACTTCTACTGTCGAGGTAAACAACCTGCTTCCCTATTTTTAATGGTCTGGACCTCTAGCAACTTCAGCGCAAAATCGTAGCTAATTTGCATAAAATCGTCAGGTGGTCATAATAATCTGACCACTCTATGAAGGAGAAAGCAATTTGCGGATTACACAATATCCGGGTTCTATTTACAATAGAGTATGCACTAGTGTTCAGTGAAAGGAAATCCTGGACTAGTGTTCTTTACTTACAACCCCTGGCAAAAAGTTTGCGATAGTTCATAGAAATAAAATTTGCGAGCATAAAATGGGACCCGTTATCAACTGCCTCAACAGCTTAAAATGCACATTGTGAAAATGCTAGATGATGGAAAGACTCAAACTGAAGTTGCAAACTTGTAGGGATGTGATCAATCTACTGTTTCGACTACATGGAAAAATTCCGAGCAACAAGCCATGTCCCAAAATCAGGAAGACCGAAGAAATCTAGCAAACCAGAAGAGAACTGTAAAAGAAATCTGCAAGAAAATGAGAAAAAACACATTGAAAGAGAAAAATAACGAGTGGAAGAAGGCATCTCGTTTAAGAAAGCCTTTGATACTATTAATCATAAAATTCTATGATTAAAACTTCAACATTACGGTTTTAGGGGTATTATCAGCTATCTCAATTATCGTCCGCAGATTGTTAAAATTGATTCTATTTTAAGTGATGTTACATTTACTAGTTGCGGTGTTCCCCAAGGTTCCATCTTAGGGCCCTTACTATTCCTTATTTTTATAAATGACCTTCCTAATGTTATTGAGTATGGACATCCTGCATTTTTTGCAGACGGCTCAGGCATTGTTTATACCGGAAGCAATTATGATATTATTTATCATCATGCGCAACTGGATATTAATTCTATTTCTAAGTGGGCATATAATAATCGATTAACAATTAATTGTGATAAAACCCATTATATGAGAATTGAAACTCCTCAGAGTCAAAAAAATTCTTATCATGCTATGACTTACAGCTACTTAATGCTACAATACAACGCAATGAATCAACTAAATTTTTGGGTATAACTATTGAAACCCATTGTAATTGGAGCTCCCATGTAAACAATGTAATTGCCAGCATTTCCAGCTATGCGGGAGCTCTTGCTTATTTAAGGCATTTTTTGCCATTACCTCTACTTAAAATAATTTACAATTCATTCAAACATAGTCGGATTAATTATTGCATTGAAATATGGGGTAATACATATGATTCTTACGTTAAACCGCTTCAAGTTTTACAGAACAAAGCATTAAGATTCATTACTTTTGCTGGCTTTCTTGGATCTGCTAAACCCCTGTACAAAACGTTACACATAAGAGATGTTAAAGACCAGTATATTCAAAGATTAAACTTGCATGCACACACAACTAAGTTACAATCACCAACTAAGTTTAAAAAGAAATGGTAATATTACTCTTCCTGTAATCCACAATAATTATGGACTTAAATCACTTCGAACAGAACTGATAAAAGCATTTAATTCATTGCCTGCTTCCATTAAGGCTTCGCCGTATAGTAATAAAACAAAACTTAAAATAAAACAGTTGCCGATACAACACCATTAGTCCTCTTTTTGTACTTCTTTATTAAGCTTTGACAATAATATATATTTTAGTTTAAGTTGAATCCATTGTTCACCTGTAACCTCCCGTACAGGCTATACCTCAGGGAGATATTAAATTGTATGTATGTATTTTTATCCTGTAATAAAGGTAATAAATAATAATAAAAAATAAATAATAATAATCTCATGTTCGCGTTTGTGACAGAACCGTCCGAAATCGACTACATGAACTTGGTTTCATTCGAGGAAAGCGAAAACAAAGTCGCATCTAGCTTAGAAACACCGACCAGGCACGTTTGAAATGGGCAAGAACTTACGAGAAGTGGACAATTGAAGATTGGAGGAAAGTTGGCTTTTTTTCTGACGAAAGCTGGATTTGTTTGTCAAATGGTGATGGCGCTGGAAATTTGTCTGGAGGCGTTCAAACGAAAAATTTAATGATGACTGCCTAGTCAGCAAAGAAAAGTTTCCACAAGGACTCATGGTCTGGGGTTGTATTTCTTTTAAAGGAAAAGGCAAACTGTGTATAATGAAAACAGTCGACTCAGAGGCATACATTAATATAATTGATGCCCTCCTTCTTCAACAGTTGAAGATCATTTTGGAGATGATCAGTGCATCTTTGAAGATGACATCGTATCTTGCCACGTTCAAAAAATGTGAAGGCGCATTTTGCTACCACTCAAATACCCCAATTTGAAAGGCCAGCCAATAGCCCCGACATGAACCCAACTGATAATTGTTGGCACAAGGAAAACCCTCCAACAAGCAAACAAGAATTGTCAGCTTCAATAAAGTCCAGTTGGTCTGAACTTGAAGACTGTTACATAAGAGACCTTATTGACTCAATGCCTAAGTATCAAAGCATGAATAAAAGCCAAGGGTGGTGCAACGCAATACTAAATTTATTTGCAACAAATTATTGCAAACATTTTTCAATGTATTTCATTATCGCAAACATTTTTCCAACCAGGGGGGTTAGCTTTAATTTTTTTCAGTGTTATTATTTGTTTAGAATATCATTTATTTTTTTGTGCAATGTAAATCATCCAAACAAACGTATATTAATTTTTGTACCGTTTAACTGTGTACCCTTATTTTTAAAAAGGAACCAACATCGCGCGCCGGCGAATCGGCAATAAGTATCGCAAACTTTTTGCCAGGGGTTGTACACTTACGCCGAAATAAGCTACTGGCAAGAGGTGAATGTCGGCAAACGCGGTAAGAGGCAGATTATTACATATCTGCCACAGCTCTAATCACAAAGAACACAGCTTCTGACTTGAATGAAGATATTCAGACCACAGCTCCTTCCTCAAGAAGTTCAGATTTTCAAATAATCAGTCTCGTCACATCTCCACAGATGTTAATAGTATTGTAGAAATGCCAGAAGATGAAGAAAATGATTCTGATTAATAAACTGAAATTAGGAACACATATCATACTCATGGAAACTGTAATCTGAATTTGTAATATGTATGTTTTTAATCCTGAATATTTATTATGGTTTCAGCAATTTTAGTATATATAATGTTTATTAACATATTCATATAATTTAATTTTTTCAAAACGCAAAAACGTAAGCACAGTTCAATAAAAAATTTGGAAGGCAATATCTCATCAACTTATTTTTGTCACATATGAGGTTCTTGCATGCGCCCACTGTGCTAGAGAGGCGTCGTATATTTAACTGAGAAATCCTACTACAAAATCAGATTGATCGTCGGTGCCTTCTGCTATCATCGGGTCAATGCCATTGAGGAAATACAGAAATTTTTTGTAGTCAGCGAGCCTTCTGAACCATTTCTATATTTTTATCGTGTGTGTTGATGGCTATATACATTACATAAATAAGTTGATGAATTACAGCGATGATATCTGGTGATATTTCTAATCTTTTTGATTTATTCTGACGCTTCACGGAATTGCATTAAGGAGTGTTCTTCAGGCATATATCCAATGTATACATCATCTGATTTTTGACGAATATTATTGCTAAACTGTGAATGGAGACAGCGATGAATGGCTCCGATGGTCATATATTGAAGGACTAAATCTGCATTACTTAAATCCAATTTACTCAAAGCTTTTTGTATACTTTGAACGAGGCTTGTCCGGAAAATAAAGTTACAACGGCTGTTATTCTTTCAAAAAATGTGTTTTTGAAAAAATGTGTGCTACAACTTAGTGATGCACGGTTTATTTTTTGACGTAATTGCCGTCATTGTCCAAAAAGTTAATAAGTGTAGGTACTAGCTTCTGTATCCTACAGTCATAGAATTCAAGCCCATGCTGCTGGAGCAACATTTCCACCTCGTGCTTGATCTCTTCATCGTCGTCAAAGCGTTGTCCAGGAAGATGTTTCCTCAGGTTAAGTAACAAATGCAGAAGTTCATCAGAGACTACAGACGGCCTACCGCTCCTGTGTTCGTCATGAACATCGGTCCTACCTCCAGAGAGTTCACGACACCACTTCGTTACGTGTTGTCGACTCATAATGTTTCCATAGATGGAACAAGTGCTTTGTGAATACCCACTCGGCGCTTAACTTGTGCTTGGAAAACGTATGACGGAGCGCACCAAATTTGGTGGGATTCTGAATCGGTATAGCCATTGTATACATGTATTACTCGAACTACACTCCACATAGCAATGAGGAACAGCCTTGAGAGGGAAGTGAAAGGCCCAAAGTTAAAGCCAGTATAGTCAACTTATCCGCTAAAATATTACTTGTACGCCTACAAGGGTTGTAACTTTATTTTCTGGAGACGCCTCATACAGGGTATCCATAATTAAAGGACCCTATTGCAAAGCTGCCTACAGGCGAAACCAGTCATCAGAAAAGTGTGAAATTTTGTGGAGGACGTAATGACGGGATATAACTTTAGTACGAATTTTGCCAACAAGGGGCGTTTTAATAACTAATTACACATTTAGCCACACGTGTAAACTTTAACACGTTCAACATGCGTAAAATACAATAAATTGTAATATAACATGGCCATCATTTTCAAATACCATCTGCTATCGCAAGATGGCATGTTCCACAGCTAACCAAAGTGTGTGCGGCGAAATGTTGCGCACGTGGCGTGAAATGCTGTTTTTAAGATGAGGTTAAGTTCTTGGATTGTTACGACTTACCAGATGTTTCAAATGTCCTCAAAGCCAAAAGTCGCAAGGAGCGAGGTCTGGGCATCGGGCAGGACACACATGACGGAAGTGATGGCTGATGACGCGTTCTTCTTTAAACTGTCGTCTAAGAACCTCACTAACACACAGTGTAATTTGTGAAAGAGCTCAGTCTTGCATAAAGATTGTGCGTGCAAGGCACTGACGGCATATAAATTTACATTTTTATAACAGGCATTAAACGTAAAACGCCCTCTCGTGGCGAAATTCGTAACTAATTTTTTTTCCCGCTGAAACAAATTCCCATCCCTTCATTATGTCCTCCACAAAACTTTACACTTCTGATGACTGGTTTCGCCTGTAGGCAGCTTTGCAATAGAGTCCTTTAATTATGGACACCCTGTATATATCTCAATAATTTGTATATTTTTGCAAAGGAAAATAGTACTTTTAAGTTGAAATCAGGAAATATGTTCTTCATAGCACTGTCCACAACGTGTTTAAAAAACCGCAGACAATCGCAGTGTATCCCAAACTGGGTACGATTTCTGCTAACATTCTAACTCATTACAGCCTAACAATAGACTGAACTCCTCCGTGTTTTTAGACCATAATTACGAAAAATATTTGTGAGCAATACGAAATGGTGCGACAAACGACCACGAAATGCCAGTAAGTGTTGTGGCGATAATTTGTTCTTCATCTGTAGTAGGAACTCCGCATTTTGTATGATAGATAAATTGTACATTAAAATTTTTTCGTGTTCACTCTAAATAAAGCATTGCATAATTTAAAATTTTTAACATTTTTGTGAATTTTAATATATATGTTTTTCTTTTTAGAATTGGGCTCCTATGGAATTCGTGCAAATACAGTAAAGTAAGGATTGATTTCAATATATTTAAAATTGTCTTATACAGCCTATCTCAAATCTCCATGTACAAACTTTGAGGGGAAGTAGATCACATCGCGGTGATCACATGGGAAAGCATCACCGGAAACCCCAACCTCAGGAGATAGACGAGACACAAAATCACAGCAATACAGGAAACAGTATAAAACGCAAATGCACAAGTCGCAAATAATCTTCCGTCTGCAGTAACTGGATGCGTTGCAGATATAAAACTGCAGAATGCGCCATATTTCTGGCTTCAGATGCTCCCGTTGCAGCGGCAATCGCATATATACTTGGACCTGGATTACTTACTTACATACTGACTTTTCAAACCCGCTTATCCGTTAGAGTTGCGGGGGCAGCAGCCCTATGGAGGATCTCCAGCGATCGCGATCTTCCGCCATCAGGCGCATGTCCTCCCTGGTAATACCCAAGCGACTCAAACCCAGATTCTCCATGTATTCTAGCCATCTGCTTCTAGGCCGATTCCTTGGTTTCTTACCCACCGGTTTGGAAAATAACAATTACCTAGGAAGACCAGTTCTCTGCATCCGTATCACATGACTATACCAGCGCAACTTGATCTCTCAATGCGGAGAAGTAGCGGCTCAACACTTAAAGGGTCCCTTATTGTGCTGCTGTGCACTCTTTCTAGTAGAGTAACACCTACCACACCGCTCAGAAATCTCATTTCTGCCGCTTGTACCCGCGATCGCACTCTTTCGGTCATTATTCAAGACTCATGACCATAGGTGAGAATGGGGACAAAGATAGATTTGAAGACGGAGCTTGGCTTTGTTTCCCACTCGCATTCGTTATCACGGATCGCCACAGTTCGCGTCTTACACAGCTTGCTGCACCGATCCGAGCATCCAATTCTTTTTCCTGCCGCCCATCACTCGTGAATGCAATCATGAGATACTTGAACTTCTCCACATATTTCAATGGAGCTCCCCTAACATGGAGAGTGCACTGAGCAGGCTGCCTTGAAAGGACCAGAACCTCAGTCTTAGCCACACTGATCTTCATCCCAGCTTCTTCCCATTTGGCTACAAACCGGTCTAGTGCATGCTGAAGGTTAGTGCGAGACGATCCAAAGAGGACTAGGTCATCAACAAAGAGCAACCTCTCCACCAAACAGTCGCCCACACAAACACGCTCTTCGCCTCGGCTGCCCCTGTCTATCCAGTCCATAAAGATAATGAACAACAGGGGCGACAATACACACCCTTGACGGAGTCCAACACCCACGGTGAACGGTCTTGACTTAATACCATTAATTCGGACACACATCTCAGAGCTTTCATACAGATACATGATAGCAACCAGTAATTGCCCATCCATTCCATACTCTTGCAACACTTGCCAGAGCTTCTCCCGAGGAACTCTGTCATTTGCTTTTTCGAGGTCCACAAAGCAAGCGTAGACTTCTTTTGCATACTCCCAGGATTTCTCAAAGATCTGCCTTAGAGCAAAGATGTGATCCGTACTGCTTCGGCCAGGCCAGAAATCACACTGCTTCCCCGATAGTTTGGAGTCGACTATTTCCCGACTTCTCTTCTCCAGACACTTAGCGTACACTTTCCCAGGAATGCTGAGCAAAGAGATGCCTCGATAGTTGTTGCAATCTCTCTGATCTCCCTTTTTGAAGATAGGGATCACAGTTCCTGTCTGCCATTGCTTAGGGGCCTGGCCAGATATCCAAGCAACCTGACACACCCGAGTCAGCCACAGGATACCATCCTGATTTAAGGCCTTTAACATCTCAGACCGGATTTCATCATCACCTGCAGCTTTGCCAGTCTTCAGGGGCTTAATAGCCCATCTGACTTCTGCTTCGGTGATACTACCGTGACTATTCTCCGCTCCAAGGTGCATCTCATGTGCCTCAGTTGTTGCTGTCACCGGATTAAGAAGAGATGCAAAGTATTCCTTCCACCTATGCAATACGCTCTCCTACCATATGAACTCTTAATAGTTTGTGATGAAAGAGACTTCTTTCCAAGGAAGCGGCGCATGGTCTGCCAGAATACCTTGCTTGCCGAACCCTAGTCTGCCTCCAATTTCTCTCCGAACTTCTCCCAGGCCTTGGCTTTAGCTGTTGATGCTTTCTTTGCTGCTGCTTTTCGCGCCTCTGTGTACCGCACTCGACTGGAAGGTGACTTATTGCAAGCCATAACAAATAGGCTTCCTTCTCTGCCTTGACACTTCTTGGACTTCATCGTTCCACCATGCAGTCCTTTTCTCACCGTCCTGCGCCATACACAGCCACTTACGACCACAGCACAATGCAGGCGAAATAATCACAGCAGTTTTAAACAACTGCCACTCCTCTTCAACAATATCATGATCACTGTGCAGTTCTTTGAAACTTGAAGATATGTTATCTGCAAAGGTATTCCTCACAGCTCTATCCTCCAATGCCTCCCATTTGATGCGCCAAGTCTGTTTGGACCTGGTATCTCGCTTCTTTGGCATGGATTCAGAGAACCGCAAAGTGCAGACAACAAGGTGGTGATCAGTTGATAGTTCTGCCCCTCTCCTCACACGAGTATCCAACACTGATCGGAATAAGTCAGCTGACACGATTACAAAACCATTCAGTGATTTCTGGTCCATTGCATCCCTGTACCAGGTTTACTTATGAATATCCCTGTGCTGGAAGAAGATGATTGTGATGTAAAGTCCATTGTTACAACAAACATCCAACAAGCACCTTCCATTCGCATTTAAATCGGGATCACCATTCCTCCCAATCATGCCTTTCCACGTTTGGTCATCAGCCTCTACGTGTGCATTGAAGTCGTCCATCAGGATGAAAGAATCTGCACTCCCTCTCCTACTAAGAGTAGCATCAACTTCATCTAGAAAGAGTGGGTACTCTGTGTCTACATTCGGAGCATATGCAACGAATAGAGAGAGAGAGAGACCGTTTCCCTATGTGAAGTCTCAGGAGACACAGTCTTCCACCTAAGGGGGTCCAATCTGCAACATAATCTGCTAGCCGGGGACTTAAGAGTATCCCCACTCCCGCCTGGGCAGTCATGTTAGGTTCGACACCTGAGTCGAAGAACTTCCACTCTCCTTCTAAGTCCACAGTTCCAGAACCGGGACGTTTCGTAGAGGTAATACCTATAATATCCAGTCGATACCGTTTGGCTTCCTCTACTAACTCTGATTTCTTTCCTGTTATGGAGAATACGTTCCAGTGCCGATTGACGCACCCGATCCCGTTGTCGCTTTACCCGTTTCTCCTCCTGGGTAAAGGCATGCGCTGCCCCCGACCTTTTCTCCAAGCGCATATCGAGTGCACTGGTGGGCTTCTCGGAGGCACTGCTCCGAGATAACAGCCGGGAGACTGTCGACTATTTTTCGAACGAGAGCCTCTGCCAAACCCTCGAACGCGGGTGACTTTAACCTGCGCCACACTCGATGCACTATGAATTTTCTCAGTTGTCGACATCATGAGATATGTTTGTTTGGATCCTCTTCGTCTCATTTCTCAACCATGACCTTTCTAGTAAGGGTGACCCTAAAGTAGCAGTGACCTTAAACCAGCATAGCTCACAGAATCCCTGAAGCACCCAAACCTGCGCCTGCTCAGGGGCTTGTGCCTGGATTATTGTCCAAATCATTGAAGACATCCTCTTCCATGACAGGAGTTCGGGTCGAACGTAACCGCCGAGTATCGTGGATGTTACCCCTCAAAGTTCCATGGAAAATGTGCAAACATTTGGTTTTGTGGTACACGTCTCTTTGGACACCTTTCCCGATACATTCGTACAACGGCTCTCCCGTTACTTTCAGCTAACCTGTATAACGATGCCTGTTCTGAGGTCGCAAGCCTTAATCAGGAACCCCCAGATACCTGGAGCGCTGGCAAACAGCGTCACCTTCTCGTTTACGGTGACACTTTCACATGTGAATATGATTCCGCACAATGTTCTTTACCTCACCTCAAAGCTTGTAGAAGGAGTTTTCAGACACCATGTATATTATTTAGTATAATACTCATATTCTCTATTATATATGCTTTTGTCGAGAAAATTGTTACTTCTGTGATATTGAGTCAAATTCTAATGTTTCTAAGAATGTTAATATAGAACCCTTTATTAAAGAACCCTTTCATAAAGGGTTCGCAAAATATGTTGCATTTAATAAAAATCTAGATTCATATTTGAAAACCAGTGTTATATTAAGCACTATTAATACCTTATTTATGAAGAGTAGAAAAAACGTATTTGGCCGTAAAGTCACTATAAGAGCGTTAAGATCAGTCTTAAAAACGGGAAGATAATGTTTTTGTGAAAAAATTTTTGTTAACAGAGAGAAAATAATGTAATTTACAATTCTACACTCCAAAAAATTAACCTGAAAAATGGTGAAAAATGAAAAAATATATATTTTTTTAATCAGAAACACGAAATTTACCAGAGAAAAATCTTAACAGAACTTCATTTAACGGTACCATAAATGGAAAGTCGTTAAATCAACTTCAATAACAATCCTACCACCATAGGATTCCATTTAAAGAGCTTTTGTATCAAGGCTTTCAAGGCCTATTTTATTTCATACGCTGTCAAACTTTCCAAATGTTTGTGGCCTCAGCCAAACTTTCTCTGCAGGGACGAAAGGTATTGGGCATGCACCCTAGAAACGTATTTTAGGACAACAATTCGTTTGCAGTTGTTTTTGCACAATCACCCACTCTCACAAATAAAATCATATGAGGCCAGGAATTTTGGTAGGTTTCCTTGTGTTAGTAAAAAAATTTCATCGATGGATGAAGAGCGAACTTGACATTAAATCTGGCTGGAAGCTCCTTCTTGTCACATTCTTCCAACAAATGCACCATTTTCACGCTTTCCTAGAGTAATACTGGATTTGATGTACACCTTTCCAATGACAGACTTGCTGCTGCACTTCCACCGCGTCGTCTAATTGGCCTTCACGCATGCCTCCAAACAACACCTGTCGGTATTAAAGCAAGGAAACTTACCAAAACAAACTCCTGACCACACGTATTAAGTTCAGCAAGAAATTTTAATAACTCTTTCTTTGCTTGCTATTCTATTTTAAAAACCGTCGATCCATCTTAGAATACCTGCAGACCTCCAACATTGTGTGAAACCATCCTCGCAGCCGTTGTTTATCGCGCATTGTCGATAACGCACGCATGCACAAGCAAAATAAAATATGTATAAAGATAACAGCCAATCAAAGACAAGTTAAATTAAAAAACAATCAACAAAAAACAACTATAACAATTAAGCAATTAAAAATTAACTAAAATAATATCTTTTTGCTAAATTTTTAGCCCTGGGTGGATACCTTCCAATATTTTAAGGCGGTATGGACTCTCCGAAGATCAAGTCGCACATGTAAGATACTATATTTGATTTATACATTTAAACTTATTTCATTAAATCATTATAGAAATCAACAACTAAATTAATTTTATCAGTACTTTTAACCATGTTACTGCGTAAATAATTAAATGTCCTTTGGTATATTATACAAATTGATGCAAAAGTCTGGTAATAGAACGTATAACTCGAAAGTTATTGGGTGGAGATTAATAAAACTAAAAATATTATAGATAGATCCCGTCAAAATTTGACGGTAAAGAACCCATCTCCACCTGTTTTTGCCTGTATTGTTGTTTATTGTTATCGTTGTTAACTGTTTATGTAATTGTTGTTGATTTGATCATCAATGGTTACAAAGTGGTTGATTGTGACGTCATTGTGGAGAGGATTGTTTGATTTGCCAGTGTAACTATTTGAATTGTAAATTACCGCTAATTAATAGTAATTCTGAACACAAAAGCTAACTTTGAGAAATCTACAGACTAATATCTTTCATTTAAGACCAAAATGAAGTTTAGAGATGCAATAGTTTTCATGAACTGTCGAAAGAATCGCCCTCGGAAGATAAATACACAGGGTGTTTCAAAATTATGTACAATAAATTTAGTGACATATTCTTCAGGTCAAAAGAAGACGAAAATGTTCTATAGCACTTTGTCTGGAAACGATTTATTTACGCGATACAGCCAACTAAACCCGTGGCTCCAAATTACAGGAATTGTTCAAAGTGCCCGCCACCAGCTCGCACGCACGCTTCGGCTCGTTGCATGAGCGACCGTCTGATGTCATGGAAGAGTTCGTCGCCAGCATTACGAACGGTTTGGCATGCATTTTCAATTCGTTGTCGCAGATCCATAATGTTAGGAACTTCTGTGCTGTAGACGATCGTTTTCACATGACCCCACAGAAAAAAGTCCAAGGGATTAAGGTCGGGTGATCTTGCAGGCCAGGCTACCGGTCCACCTCGACCTATCCACCGATTCGTGTATGCAGCATTAAGATGTGCTCGCACAACATGGCTGAAATGTGCTGGAGCGCCATCATGCATGAACCACATGTTAGATCTTATCAAAAGAGGAACATCTTCCAGTAATTCTGGCAATGCATTCTGCAGAAACAAAAGATACGTTCGCCCAGTCAATCGTGGCGGCAACACATAAGGGCCAATTAAGTTATTTCCGACAATTCCACACCAAATGTCCACGGAGAAACGCTCTTGATGCGCTCGAGCTCTGGTAACATGCGGGTTAGCATCTGCCCAATGGTGCTGGTTGTGAGAATTTACGATTCCTGTCCGGGTGAAGGTTGCTTCGTCCGTGAAAAGTATCTGGCTGAGACAACTAGGGTCTGCAGCATAACGACATTGTATCCATTGGCAAAATCGTTGTCGGTGTGGATAGTCCGTTGGGTTCAGTGCCTGAACCAGTTGCAGGTGGTATGGATGCAAAAGCTGACGGTGAAGAATGCGCCAAACAGATGAGTGCGGAATGTGTACCATGGAAGAAATACGACGGGTGCTTGTCTGTGGTTCATCATGTATGATGTCAATTATCACATCCTCCTCATCCGGAGAATGTGCTACAGGCCGCCCTTGTCCTGTTTGACGGCCAAAGGAACCACGCTCCCTCAAATGTCTGTCGACAGATATAAATGTTCGGTTATTTGGCAAACGTCTATTCGGAAAGCGATCTTGGTAGAGCCTTCTTGCTTTCACAGCATTTCCGTCTGCAAGACCATACATTAGGTGCATGTCAGTGTATTCTGCACTGGAATACGTGTACATGACTTTTTTTTACGTAAATCATAATGCGTATGTCAAAGCACGCAAACGTTCTGAAATTGATATTCCTAGTGGATGTACAGTAGTGAAACTACAGTAATGGAAACAACCGTACACAACTAATGGAACAACCCTAAAGTAGGTTTAAATGGAACAAACCACTCAACCTAGTGTTAGGTCGAAACGCTGGAACTGCTAAAATATCGTCCGCTAACTACCGTGCTTCCCTACTACATGATATTGGATTACTCGCAAACAAATCGTTTCCAGACAAAGTGCTATAGAACATTTTCGTCTTCTTTTGACCTGAAGAATATGTCACTAAATTTATTGTACATAATTTTGAAACACCCTGTATAGCTGTTGCTCCGACGTGTGCTTCCGTTTTAGTTTCAGCTGTTGCTCCGACAATGGTCAGGTGACGTTTCAGTTCCGTCGTGTGCTTCAAGCTGTCGCCAACAGGTTAAATGTGCAATAAAAATGCAAATCCGTTTCATGTCTTATCATTACACATGCGCATAAAGCAATTTTGAATTGTAAATTAGCGCTAATTAATAGAAATTATGGACACAAAAACTAAATTTGACAAATCTAAAGACTGAGACTTTTCATTTAAGACCAAAATGAAATTTATAGATGCAGTAGTTTTCACCAACGAGCCGTCGAAAGAATCGCCCTTGGAACTTAAATATATAGATAATTAAGCTGGATAGAGGCTACTTGGTAGTGACATTTTCAAGTTATGCCATGAATTTTAGAAACTTATTTCTAAAGTTTGACAGATAGAGGCATAGTGTTAATTGCAAAGTTGCAGATCCCCCTTCAATTACTTTAAATCGAATGTTAAAATCGTTGCTTTATTAAGGGAAAATTAAAGAAAAAAAATTGCTTTAAGTTGGTAAGGTTCTTCACTTCATTTGCAGAGAAGCCCGTCGTTGGTGCGGATCAAGCCAATAAATTCACAGAAAAAAAAATCACACCAAATTGAAACCTATCTGACAGCAGAACATTATTTTCATTAGACCTAGTCAATAACTGCATTATGCGCATTTATTTTACGTAATGCTCAATATGCTGACCATTGCAAGCGATGCAAATTTGCAGCCTGCAATTCACTGTTTGAGTGGGAACTGCAGTGAGGATTGTTAGCTACTGATGCCAGAACAAAGAGTACCTGAAGATCATCTGTTGCCGTTTGTTGTCTTGCTGTTTTTGGTCGGTTTTCAAGCGTTCCAGTCTCAAGGAATCGTTGCAATATGTAGTAAAGCACTAAGATCGAAGGAGGGCGTCTCTATGGAAACACTGCATAGGCTCTAGAAGTTACATTATAATTTTTCCCACTCTCTAAAAAGAAGAATCATATCTATTATTTCCTCCCTACTATACTCAGCCATTCTTAAATCTAGCTTTTGGAAACCAAACCTTAAGCTAAAATATTGGACTAAGTTATTCCAATAGACCGTATTCAAAACTGTGCTTTCGATCATGATACATTTCGGGATTGCTGGTAGAATTCTCACACTGTAAGAAGAAATGAAAGAGTTCACTTTTTCGCACTCAATAGGTAGGGATACTTACGGGAAATTTTTTTAAAATGCTTAATTTTCTTAAATCCTAGCACTTCAACAATAGACTGCAACGAGCGATTGCGAGGATGCTTGAGTGGAAACAGTAGCTCACAGTCGTACATGAGGGAATAAAGTATACTATCTCTATGACTTTACTATCTATTGAGCGCGATAAAGTGGACTCTTCCATTTCACCATACAGTGTGAGAAATCTAATCGCCGAGGTAATCTCAGTGTTAAACCGTGACCACCGAGAGAGAAGGCCTCCGCAATGAAACTGAATACATTGTTGCATCATATAGATAGCGCATTGTTATTCGTATTTCTACCAATAATAAGCCATGAATTTGCACTGAATATAAATAAAATAAGAAAAATTTTATTTATATTGGCGTGCTCATTAAATCACAGTTTTGAAACGGCAACAAATTGAACTTGATTCTTGGCTTCATTAACGATTTGACATTTTCTTTCTTCAGTGTTAAACTTTTAGATAATAACACGTGTGTACAGTCTAGTGCAAAAACGTTTAGACTTAAGTCATAGTTGAGCACGTGAAAAGCACATCCCAAGCGTATACCTGCTACGCTATTTTCATGCAGAAGGGACAGGTCCAGTCTAATCTGCCTTGACTCTCAGTAAAAATACCTGACTTTGCAACCGATCAACATCCGGTAAGCTCAATTCCTACGGAGCAGGTAAAAACCTTTTTGCACTAGGCCGTACAACGTTGTGTCATTCTTAACAATGTAGAATCTCTGCTTTCTAATTCACGATTTGTTTGCTGTGCAGGATAGTTATTCATATATAAATTCTTAATCTGTTTAGAATAAGCTCCCCTTTCTTTCAATAATGCTTAATCCTGATCAGTTCCTACTGTGCTTAGAAGGCCTTACTTGGAACCATAGACATCTTGGTAAGCTCGTGATGTCCCCCCTGTAATGGAATCAGGTGGTGGACGACCTTATTTCTAAGTTAAATAATCGTGGCATATATGCCCAAGGGTATGCGGATGACATTGTCATCTACGTATCTGGGATTGATAAACTTACTTTATTGGACTTGATGCAGTCTGCTCTGAACGAGGTTCAAACATGATGCTTTGAGCGGAATTTAAGGGTTAATCCTTTGAAAACCACTCTCATACCTTTAACTTGTCGGAAAGAAATTTCTTGTCGGAAAGAAATTTATTCCTTTTAATCGAACACCAATCTTATTTGGTGAAAAGACTATAGTAAGGAAGAAGATCAAATACTTAGAGGTTATCCTCGGTAGTAAATTGACCTGGAACCAACATCTTGAGAAAAGAATAAATCAGGTTACAATGGCACTCTATCGGTGTCATGCCCTAGGTAAATGTTGGAGTCTTACCCCAAAAATGACATACTGGCTGTATGTAACAGCCATTAGACCTGTTCTAACTTATTGTACTCTGGTTTGGTGGCGTGAGATTGAGCAGTCTAATGTTAAGGCCTGCCTGGATATCACGGGCCCTACACCTACCAAATCCAAGGAAGTTATTCTTTCTCTGACTACCTCGGATATTTACATGTATATCCAGGGAATCGCTAGGAAAAGTTCTTATCATCTGGGTAATCAAGTGCTATGGGTAGGTTTCCCTGGGCCGAAATCTCATCCATCATTAGCCGGATTATGACCAGTAATATTTTGCAACTGCCTTCCGATATTGGGGAAACTCATATCTTCACTGAGCTCTCGAGTGAGGTCATTATAGACCCCATAGTAGAGCAGAGATGGGGGAGTTGGCATTTTATTAAGGGCGCCATTATTTGGTATACGGATGGCTCCCGACATCATGGATACTCTGGCCTGGGTGTTTACTGTGGTGAACCTAAGACCCTTCGCTTTCGTCGATTTGGTCGTTGGGTCACGGTCTTTCAGGCAGAGATGTTAGCTATTATTTACTCTCTACAGATATGTTTAGATAAACTCTACTTTCGTAGAAAAATCTTCATACTCAGTGACAGTCAGGCAGCCCTTAAGGCCATTAAATCTTCCAGGATAACTTCTAAAATTACCTTGGAATGTCGCCAGCACCTGCAGATCTTGGCTCTCCAAAATAGCGTTACGTTATTATGGGTGCCTGGGCATAAAGGTATAGTTGGGAACGTGGTTGCAGATACCTTGGCAAAACAAGGTGTCTAGTCGGCACCTTATGGTCCTGAATCTTTTTGCGATATTTCCAAACAAACCGCAATCTGTGAAATTAACAACATTTCTTATCAAGCGATAACGAAAAGGTGGGAGCAGACCACCGTTCAAGCACATGCTAGGCTCATGATTAAGAAGCCTACTCAGACAACTATTAACTAGTATTCTGCGGCTTAGTAGGAATAAACTACGGGTTATCATGGGCTTTCTTACAGGTCAAGATTTATTACGAAAACATTTACATAGAATGGGGATCCTTCGGGGGGAACCACTATGTTCAAAGTGTAATTTGGTGGATGAAACAGCCCATCATTTTTGAATGTGTCGCTCTGGTAGATATTCGTCACCTCACGTTAAATTTTACTTTCTTGAGAACATTCATCAAGATCTATTAGGTAGCCTGATTCGTTTTCTTAGCGAGTCTGGCTTCCTGTAGGTTCTTTAGGTTTATGGGTCTTGGCGCTAAATTCCCTCGTTGGAATAAGTGCCTAGGTAATCTCTGGTTTTCCACCCTTGATTGACCTACCCGCTATTATAAGATAAGAGAGAGCTCTTACAACAACCAACAACACAAAATCAAAAACTCTAGCAGACCGCGCTGTTAAACATGAGAGGATTAACAAAAAAAACAAAACAAAACTGGATTTTCAGGTGAAGCATATATGCCTAACAAATTCGCAAAACAAAAAAATAGTTTAATAACAACGACATAGCTATATCTCACACATTCGCACTGGAGATTTGCATAAGGCTTATTCGTAATATCATGCTCATTTCCATTATTTTGCATTTCATAATAAAATCAAAAACTAATAACTCCCCTCCCACAATTTTATTTAATGGTTTAGTCCAATTTTCTGAAAATTACTGTTAATACAGTAGTACAGTTTACTAACTTATTCAGACATAATGTTCTTGTGTGTTCCTGTGATCTGCTGTTAGATTGATGTCAAATTGGTGTAGCACTGATTCAACCACAGCCTGGCCATCATTCACGCTTCCTTCTCTTAGTCATTTTATGGGTTTGGTCTGCACTAACGATAGGCTTCTCCGCAAATGACGTGAAGTACCTTAACAATTTTAAGCAATTTTTTCTGTAATTTTCCCAATAAAGTAATGATTTAGACAGGGCCGTACCCAGGGCCGAAATTGGCCACCATGTCAACTAAATCTGTTACATGGGGGACCCCACCTCCACATGGGCCAGTCCCTCTCAGCCCCCCGAAAAAAATTTCTGGGTACGGCCCTGGATTTACAGTACTTTAAGTCACGGAAGATCGCGAGGCACCTTGTTCTGCTGGCAGTCTTCGCAGGTATTGATATACTCTCGCACATCCTTTTTAATTGCCTCCAAATATAAGACTTTCTTAGTTTATCGATGCTTTACAACTTTGAAAATGACACGATGCCTCTATCTGTCATACTTTAGGAGATAAGTTTTCAAAATGTTTGACCATTTTCTTGCATAAACTTGAAAATATCACTACCAAGTGGCCCCTATCTTGCTTAGTAATAATATTTTTATATGAAGTAAGGAGTGGAGAGTGGATTGATAACAATAATATTGGATTGTATAATCATATGAATATGTAAACCGCTTTTAATAAAGATAAAAAAAATAGAAAACAATAGAATAAAAATTAAGTATAAAAAGGGCTCTTTTACCACAACAAAAGTAATAAAGAATATAACAAAAAGCAAATATAAGCAAAATAGCTTTGGACTCTCTTCTGGAGTACGATAACGTCCGCCCGCACACAAGTCATCACACACCAGAGGCGTTGCAGCGCCTACAGTTCAAAGATGAAAAACTGCAGTTCAAAAATGAAAGACTTTGCACATTGCGACTTTCACCACTTCCCAAAGAAAAAAGAGCCCCTTAAGGGACATGAGTTGGTTCTGACGGCGAGGTAAACGCTGCCATTCAATCCTGGTGTTCACCCAACTAGTCACGCGTTGGCGCAATGCGTGGAAAGGGATGGGGACTATGTCGAAAAGTGAATAGTGCATTACATAGAGGGCAAATGTGAGTATAAGATACAAAAAGAATTTTAAAAATCGGTTAACAAATAAAAAAGTTACAGCAATGGAGACCTTATTTATCAATCGCCCCTCGTATATTAATCATAAAGAAAAATAAGGAAAAACATAAGGAAAAAAAAATCAAATTAAATAATAATTAAAAAAACAGTTCAATGGAGCGACAGCAGCAGAAGTCCAGATGGAGGAAAAATTGTAGTCCAAAAGAAATCATCTTGAAGAAATAACAATTTAGTAAAGTCAAACTGTAAATGGAAAATATTCAAAGTTGAAGACAAAGTAAATGTTCATAGATGATGAAGAAATTCAGTTAAGTCCTGGTCAACTCCAAGTAATGGCTAACCCCCGTATTCAGAATGAGCGCTCATGCTCTTGCTCTTACTCAAACCATTGTTGAGAACGAATTCAATAATATGAAATTCGTATTCAACAATGGTCCTCAGTAAGAGCAAGAGCGCTCTTTCTGAATAACGGCCTAAGTCTCAGAATGGTAAAGTTGATGGAAGAAAGGATGACCATGGAAAGGTGATGAAGAACCTTCCTCAGCTGCTGCAGCCCAAAGAATGATAAAAAAAATTTCAGCAGCAAAGTAAATAAGAAATTTTAGGAGTATTGTTCAGCATGAGCCATGAGCAGTCAACAATAAGCAAGTGATGAAAGCTCACATGCTGAAGACATTGTTCAAACTAAAGTTCTATTCCAAAAGGTTTTAAAAACATAAGTAAATAATTTTTAAAGTTAAACATAAAAAGCAAATGTTATATACTGCTCAAAACATTTAAAGAACCACTTCTATTAAGCAGCGTGCAGAAGCAACTACGAATAATATGGACAAAATCGCTGTATGTGATCATTAAAAGACGGTTTATTTAACAATGGAATGCATTATTGAAACAACTGGTGAAGAAACAAAGAAAAAACAGGAAAGTGCAGGACCCTGCCTAAAACAAAGTGAAATGTCCTTTGGACGTTGTGAGGAGAAATGCCCTGTTTCTTCCAGGGATCAGTTTTTACACCACTCAGTAATGTGTATGCCTACAATGGGCTGCAGTAACCTCCATGCACCTTCGAGGCATGCTCCGTATCAGTCGACGGATGTGATCTTGGGGAAGCCGGTCCCATTCCTCAGTAAGTGCCTGGATAAACTGTTGCAGTGTTTCTGGAGCTGAAGGGCGGTGTCGAATTCGCCTGTCAAGCATGTCCCAAAAGATGTTCAAGGGGACTCATTGCAGGCCACCTCATGGTCTGAATGCCATGCATCCGTAGAAGTCTTGAGTGACAGCTGCAGTGTGTGGACGAGCATTATCCTGCATCAGAAGGAATCCAAGTCCCATGCCATGTGCATCAACAATCACATGTTCTTCCAGAATGTCACGAATGTAAACATCATTCGCCCTCGGACGACACAAGAACCGTTCGATGGTCTATTGAGGTGCCAGCCCAAACCATAATGGAACAACATCCCATTCGGTCAGTCTCACAGAGTGTTGCGTCGGTGTTTCGATCACCACGTCGTCTCCAGAAACGTAGACGGACATACAGCGGGTCAGGCGAAATCTTGACTCGTCTGTGAAGAGAACAGAACGCCAGTGGCGAAGCTGCTAGGTGACATGTTGATGTGCAAACTCTAGTCGCGCCTGTATGTGCTGGCGAGTTAGTCTATGCACTCGATTTGGTCGTCTGGCTCTCAAGCCAACTTCACGTAATCTGTTCCGGATTGTTTGATCTAAAACAGCTACCCCAGTTGACATCTGCAGGTCATTTCTCAGGTCTCTGGCCGTTGAAGTTCTTTGGCGCAGGGCACAAGTCCGCACATAACGATCTTGATTGGCGGTTGTTGAGCGTCGGTGACCTTGCCCAGCTCTTCATGTGTACTGGCCAATCGCCTGGAATCGTGTCCACAGTCGGAAAATGACGGAAGAGGACACATCGAGGGCATTCGCAACAGTCCGAAATGATTAACCCGTTTGGAGCAATGTTACGGCTCTCGCAGCTTCTACTGATTCAAGATGCCTTCGTGGCATGTCAGAGCACTAACAACAACGTCCCAGGAATGCCTGCACCTTCTGATGTTCGACCGTTATCTTTCAGCAAAGAGTGTACTGGCATGTAACCACTTTGTTTTCCGGGGGATTATATTGCTATGCAAATTTCTCAAAACATCTGGCAGCAAAATGTGTTGGCTTCAACCATTTCCTATGAGGGAGATAGTAGGTTTCATATTGCAGATAATGAAATTGCTAAAAATATTATTTACGCCCTCTGTAGGGGATTCTACAAGTGTTCCTTTAATTGTTTTGAGTAGTGTATTTAAAAAATAAAAAAACAATATCATAACATGACAGATAAATGGATAGAACATTTACTTGTATACATTGTATTGTATAGTAAAAAACGTGGTCCCCTAAATTATTTGTGACCGTTTGAACCGTAAGTATTTCATCGATTTTTTCCACCAATGAACTTAGGTTGTCGTTTTGCCTAAGTTGTCGAATAGCGAAAACGGAAATCGAAAATTCGAAAGCGTTCGATCGCTAGAGCACAACAGACGGACTGACGGATGGACGGATGCACATTGTAAAAACAAAGTTCCTCTCGGTCCTAATAATTAAGTTAAATAATAAATCTTCTTTTTTATTAATATTGTAAATAAAAGAATTATAATTAAAATAATTTTTATTCCGGCCTGGGATTCCACTGAAAAAAATAGTTTCCATGACTTTATAAGTGATAATCGTAGTTGTTCTTCCTAGTTTCTACTATTCTGTAATTTATAGAATTAATTAAACTAGTTCATTCCCATTTAAAGAATAAATTACGTTTTTATTTGATTTTCCAAGCATCCACCCACTAAGAAATTTTATCACTCCACGAAATTTGGGTATTTAAATCTTGAGAATAATTAAAAATTAAATTGTATAATTTTTGGAAAAAATATGACCCCTCCTGTGCACTGAAAATTCATGAAAATTACATAATCATAGGAAGTCATAATTTAGGGTTTATTATTGGTAGAAATACGATTAACAATGCTTTTTATGATATGTAACAATGTATGAATTTTCAGTGCACACGCTTTCTTTCTAGGTGGTGTTGGTTAGATATGCATTCAGCTAGAACAATATAGCTAGCTCTCAACGTAGTTATGCAAACCTCCGCTGTGGCAGAAGTACGTATTTTAACCACGGTCTATAGATATTCATGGTCATCGAGCTTCGGCCATTTTCCATTGTTTCGAGAAGCTAAGGAAAACAGATCGCGCCAGGTGCCGCATAGATCGCACTATTCCATCACCTTCTAAACTTCAGGCCTCACAACAGACGTTAAAAACGTCATCAATATCAGGCCCAAACAATAGCGCTCTTAGCATAAGGAGATAATAAAAAAAATGATTTCTTCCTTCCTGATTTTTCATACGCTCAAAAACAACATTGTTCTAAAACTATTTTGCAAAATATGATTAAAATTGCAACTAATATATTTTTAAATAATAATAATAAGGGAAAATAACGATTCCTGTAGTGATAAAATTATCGTTTGCTAAGAGCGCTATTGTTGACGTTTTCACCGTCTGTTGTGACGCATGTAGTTTAGAAGGTGACGACTATACCATCTGTTAGAAATGGCGGAGATAATGGGTATTTTACAGCTTGCTAAGCTTGTGCTGCCTTGAGAATTTTGATTTTCCAGTACTCAAAATGAATATGACATTCAATGTTACGGTAGCTGATATCAAACAAATATGTAGGTAAGGAAGAAAATAGGTTAATTGAGGGAATAGGTTCAAAGTTTTATCCTTTGGAAATGTGTGCATATATATACTGTTTTCTACATTTGCTGTTGACTTACAACTCCAGACACAACAATATGCGTTGTTGAATCTCCTCATTTTGAAGCTATATTCACGAATACAACCATTCGCTGTAAAAACTCAGTGAATCTGTACCCGTTAAAGGCGCCATCTTGTTAATTTCCACATCACCACTAGATGTCAGACACTTCTTCTGCGCACGCCAATTCCCGACCGCAATCTGCAATAGACATTTTCATTGAAACTGAATACGAAAGTAAAGTTTCTGTCTGCCGATAGGGTGGCGCTGCAGGCGCAGTTGGACAGATTGTACATGCAGCGCCGCTTTTCAATAGAGTTCCCGCCCTGCTGGGAGCTAGAAACTTTAGCTTCATTTTAACAATGGAGCTCGATGACCATGAATATCTATAGAGCGTGATTTTAACATTATACCGAAACGCAGCTGTAAAACTGTTGTTCTTGTCAATTTAAATTTTGTGGATGGAAAATTACATAAAATCGTTGAGGTGCATATTTACCTGTTGAAAGCTTCCATTATCTTATAAATTGATTTATTTTTTAACCGTATTTATTTATTATAGAGTCGAGAAAAAGCCTGTCGAGTTCACGCACTTGGTAGGGTGGGAACAGTGGACGAAGTGGCAGACGTCGTGGCTTTCCTGGCTTCTGACTTGGCTTCTTTTGTGACTTCTGTGACTCTTCCAATCGACGGAGGGCTGTCGGTTGTTCCTGCAGGATACTTCATTTCACCAACTTCTTCAAAGCTATAAAAATGAACCTATATTAAATATCGATTGTGTTAAAAAAGAAACTGCATATTTATTCTTGACTGCAGAACAAATAATTTAATTTCAGAGAAAATAATTTTGAATAAACATTAATTTTACAACTGCTTAACAATGTTGTTTTTCTTTGTTTAAATTATCATTTAAAGAAATGGAAAGTGTTCCAGAATCAAGCAGTTAAATAAATATTGTATTCTCCAGAAATTTTCGAATTTAAAAAAAAGATGGTGCGGTCACATTCCACATTCTGGAAGAACCTTGAAAGTATAATCATGGACATTAGCGAGTATAATCATGGACAAAAATTAGTAACACTTCTAATAACTAGTTGGTCCACCTTTAGCTCTGATCACAGCCGATATTCTTCTTGGCATGGACTCAAAAGATGCTGATACCGTTGCTGAGGAATGTTGACCTATGCTGACATAATGGCAGCTCTAAGTTGAGTCGATTAGATGGTGGCGTTTCCAAGCTTTGAAGTGAATTTTCGACTTAGTCCCACCAATGCTCAATATGACTGAGGTCTGGGGACTGAGCTGGCCATGGAAGCAGACTAAACTGTGATTTATGTTCCTAAAACCAATATGTGACCGATCGAGCAAGGTGCATTGTCCGATATGAAGCCAATCAAATAGTACTAGCTTGTTGTTTGTGGGATAAATTTATAAACTATCTGGGATTTCGTTTTTATAACAAGAACTGACTGACAACGTGGAGTAAATTCATGGAACAGTTTTATTCTGAAGGGATAAGAGTATAAAATGTGCTCTGCGCACTACGCTAGCTGATCTCCAACCAAGGGCAAAGAGAGTGGGAGACAAAACAAATAACATAAAAAAATTGATGCGCACTCTGGCGTTGAACAAGTAAAAACAATGACAAAGGCAAACACTCTTTAACATACCCCCGGCCTTGAAAGGATTGCCTTTCAAACAAAAATAAAATTCAGGTAATAACATACAATCCAATAGGTGAAGGAAACCAATAGCAAACAAAGAAATGTGAATTAAACATGTCTACATACAATAAAAACTGAAACAGAAATAAGCCACAAACACAAAATATGAACAAGACTAGGAGACAGGGAGTGGGCAAATCTTGGTAAAAGATCTCTTCAAAACAACAGTAGCTGTTTTGAGGGTGGCGACACGTGAGATATTGTCTTTTCCCGGATGCAATAAGATGATGTGGCTTTGAGCGAAGGTCATTGCAGAGAGATGTAAGAATTAGCAGCTCCTCAGAGAACGATTCAGCCTGTGCCACCTTAACGAGGCATAGAGACGCATTATTCAGTTCTGACGGGCTTATGGGGTCATAAGAGCGAGTAACCTGAGGCAATTGTTCTTGAAGCGCAGGATCCAAGCAACAATGCGGAAAAGAGGTGAAGCAGAGGAGTAGGCAGCGAAAGGAAAGGAGTTAAAAACAGCGAGATTAGAAGCCGGAATAGGACACTTGATTTCAGGCACAAATGTTGGATCAGGAACATCGGTGTAAGGAGATGAAGAAGGCCAACATTCCTCTTCATTGCGCAACCATTCTGGTCCATTTGACCACATAGTGGAACTCATCAATTCAGTAGGGGTAATACTTCTGGATAGAAGATCTGCAGGATTGGAATGACTGGGAACATGACGCCAGGAAGCGTGCTCAGTTAGATGCTGAATCTCAGGAATGCGATTAGCCACGAATGGTTGGAGGCGGACCATTGGTTCATCCTTAGCCAGCTGAGAACGATTGTGTCCATTACGATTTTAACATGGTGCACTAAACGAGCAAGAGTCAAGGCTCCATAATGCTCTAACCTCGGGATTGTGACCGTCTTTATAGGAGCCACTTTGGCTTTGTAGCAAAGGAGATTGGAAGAAATGGTACCATCTCGATGGGTAGATCGCGCATATATGCTCCGTAAGCTTTGGAAGAAGCATCAGAAAAGGCATGGAGCTCAATGCGTGAAGGTTGATCACAAATAATTCTTCGAGGGAATTTTATCTCATTGAGAACAGAAATGTCCGATTGGAAATGCAAAGGCAACATAATCCCAAGAAAGGTGTTCGAGCAACAAAGATTTCAACAACATCTTGGCAGAAATAGTACAGGGGGTCAAAAGTTCAAAAGGTTCGTAAATCTGTGAAATGCAAGAGAGCACGGTGCGCTTAGTAACTTTCCGATGAGGAGCAGGGTAATGGAAAATTTCAGCTCGTCTTCATCAGGAACCCAAAGTAGACCAAGAGTATTTGTGTACTCGTGAGAGCCGATATCCACAATCAAAGGATGCACTTCTGCAGTGGGGAAATCCTTGAGAATATTCTGTTCATTAGAAACCCATTTTCTAAGATTAAAACATCCAGTCTTTAGAATAGCAGACAGAGCATTGCAGAGGTGGGAAGCTTCAGCTTCGGTATCATAACCTGACAAAACATCGTCAACGTAAAAATCCTCTTTTATAACGCGAGAGACAGCAGGCTGAGTGTTAGCACATTCATTCTCCAACTCGAACAGGCAACGAATGTCAAGAAAACTTGCAGCAGTAGTGTCATAAATAACTGTATTCAAGTTATAAACCTTGATAGGAATCGCAGGTTCAGGTCTCCAGAGAATTCTCAGTAATGAGCGATGTGATGGGTTAATCAGCACCTGTCTGCGCATCTTCTCAATGTCTGCGGAAAAGGCAAACACGTGTTTTCGAAATCTAAGTAGTATGCTGATCAAATCTTGCTGAATTATAGGACCGACTCTTTGAACAGAATTAAGTGACAGTCCAGTCGTAGAAGGAGCAGAACCATTGAATACTACTCGCAGCATCTTGGTCAAACTGTCTTTCTTAATCATACCGTGATGTGGAAGAAAGAACGAGCTCTCAGCAGGATCCGGTTTACAGAGAGACATATGTCCCAAATCTTCATATTCAGTTATGAACCTTGTGCATTGCAACAAAAGAGATTCATTATAAGAAAAACGGTTTTTCCAGGTTTAAGAGACTTTTTTCTGCAGAAGGATAAGAATCATCTAAAAGATTGGGAGATTAGTGCAGTGGAAGTGAAACAATGAATCTTCCGTCACTGTCACGGATAGTAGTCTTTTTGAAAATAGCATCACATCCATCCTCTGTAGGAGAAGATGGGGAGGAAGGAATCTCTTCGATTTCCCAAAATCTTTTTAACTGTTGTTGGACGTTAGCTACGTTGTGAGTGAAATTACACGTCGTAGTCTTTTGAGGAAGATCATAATCATAAGGACCAGAGACAATCCAACCGAAATGAGAAGCGTGCAAGGATGGACCTCTTTTACCCAAAGAGAGCCGTTGTCCTTGAACGACTTGCCAAAAACAGCTAACTCCTAGCAACAAGTCAATCTGACCACGTATGTTGAACGTGGGATCAGCCAGCATCACGCCAGGAGGAATGTTCACATGTGAGGAATCAACAGCCTTACCAGGCAGAACACCAGTGATCTGAGGCACGACCAAGCACTGCACTTTGAGACTAAAATTGGATGAGCATGATTGCAGAAAAATCTCACACCGTGAAGGAATGGTAGAAATGTTACCAGTAACACCCTGTACTTGCATCTTGATTGGAGATAAAGGCAGTCGAAGTCTTTTGCACAGGGACGTAGTTATGAACGACTTGGAGGCAGAGTCCAAAAGGCTTCTAGCATAGTGTGGAAGATTTTGCGAGTCAATCACTTTGACAACCACAGTAGACAGCAGTGCCCCTTGCGCTAACGGGGTTATAAAGGAGAGTGAGAGGTGTGTATCGTCATCATGGGAAGGGTGGTCGTTGCGAGGTTTATCAGAGTTCTGGTGCCGAAGAGTATTGTGTCTCGCACGACAGACTTACAATCTTTGGAAAGATGGCCTTTAGCAATGCAGTTAAAACACAGTCTTTCCTTTTTTACTTTAGTAGCACGATCAACCGTGGACAGCTGCTTGAAGATAGGGCATGAATACAAGGGATGATCACTTTTACAAACAACACAAACACAAGAAGTAGTAAGAAACGACTTGGCAACAGCACGAGAATCGGACAGTTTGGCATTCTCTGCTCCAAGGTTTCTAACAGAGAGGAACGAAGCTCTAAAAATTTTAACAAATCTTCGCACGTAGAAGTTGATGAGGTATATATCTCCTCGAATTCTTTCAGTGTAGCTGGGTCCAATTTAGAGCTCAAAAGATGTACAAATAGAGCATCACGTTGAAGTTCTTTTTCAAGCAAAGAATCCAGAGAGCGTCAATCTTTGCGACTTCTGTCAATCAAGATTCTTAGAGCATTTGAAGACTCGTTGGTGAGTGTCTCAGAGGTGAACAAGGACTTAATGAGATTATGAACAAGAATCTTTTTGTTATTATATCTGTGGTGGGTGACAGATTCTTGATGCATTCAGCAGCTTTGCCTGGGAGGGCAGAATGAAGATAGTGAAAATTTTGAACTGGACTGAGTGATTCACTCTCGTGTATTAAGCTTAGAAACAGATCACGGAAATTAAACCATTCAGAAAAATGTCCGTTGAATTCAGGCAAACTAATTCAAACTAATTCAGGCAATTTAACCGATGAGTCATGGCTTGGAGTAGGATGGCTTTCATTATTAGAAAGAGAGATGTTGGTCACGCTAGGAAATTCGATTCTAAAAGAAGATTAGCGGTTGCGATTAATTGAAAATAACGGGATTCGAATTCTGCAATTTGTTCCTCACCATCCGCATCATCAGTGTAGGTGTCAATTTCTAACTGCATGTATGTGAACGATGTAAGCAAAGTCTTAACATGAAGCAATCTCTCTCTCAATTGGGAGGAAATAATCACAGGAAGTTGAGCAGGAGGGGGATGATCAGTTTGAACACAGTACGCAAATAACTATCAAAACGAGTTAGCTGAGCTTTGATAGCTGTACGTTTCTTCTTTAGATCCATTGTCACAAAGAACACAGTCACAAACCAGAGTAAAATTACGCAATTAAATCGAAAGTTCACACAAAACAAAATGGCGGCTTGAAGCGTCACTCGACGATGTAGAATCGAGGCCTTCGAGATTAACAAGGCCTGAGCATGCTGCTGAAAAGTGCGTGCCTGAGCGATTCCAAATTTCATCACTAGTTGTCCTCTTTTCTCAATAAACAAGCAGAAAGCCAGCTATTTCAATTGTATTACATGTGCTTTTGTAACCATGATAAATTCAAAAATAAAAAAAATACCACTAAGCAAATGTTTTAAATAAACCATCACTTATGAAAAAAATTCTGTATATATAGCTGTATAAATGAATTTCAGATGCAAAAAATAAAAATCTTTAGATCTTCTCATGGTTAAACCATGAAACGATCGAAAGATTTTTATTCCCCGTCAGATGACAATTTAAAGTCATTATAATTTCAAAAATAAATAAATACATAAAATATTATGTAAATTTTTTTTTAATAAAGTGCTCCTGTGTCAAAAAAATGTTACACATGTATAAATGTATTTAAGTTGCAAAAAATAAAAATCTTTCTTAGATTTTGTTTTTACCGCGAAATTTAACAAAATGAGTGCACTTCCAACGCAAAATATACGAGGTCTGTTCAAAAAATACGTAGACTGACGTCATAAAACAAAATATACTTTATTCAGAAGTTACACATCTGGGTCCCCTTCAAAGTACTCTCCTCCCCTGGGGGTGGCCGTGGCCTGGTTGTCTCGTCGGTTGGCTTGCCAATCGATGGAGTTCAGCAACTTCAGGCGCGGCCAGCTGCTGGCTGGGTGACGGCCAGGGCTTGAGGGCCACTGCTGGTGGGACAGCTATTTGGGGCACGGCTGTTGGAGGACTTTAGTCTGACCCATTTGCCAAGTGACCATAACTGGTTTTCCAGCAGTTGGTACAGCCACTGGTTTGTTTGCCCGCCAGCAGCTCTTCCATCATGAAATCCCCCGTGCTTCGGAGGGCACGTTAAGCCGTCGGTCCCGGCTGCTACTGTCATCTCGTAGCAGTCGATATTTACTGGGATGGCGCAAAACTCCCTCGTAGGAGTAGGTGCTAGATACTCTCCTCCCCGACGCATACACTTATCCCAACGGTGTTTCCACTTTTGGAAACAGTCCTGGAATGCTTCTTTTGTGATGTCCTTCAGCGCCTTCGTCGCTTTTGCCTTTATGTCGGGAATCGTCTCAAATCTCCTTCCTTTCAAAGGTCTTTTGAGTTTGGGAAACAAGAAGAAGTCACAAGGAGCGAGGTCAGGTGAGTAGGGTGGGTGAGGAAGAACAGTGATCGAGTGTTTGGCCAAAAACTCTCGAGTTCTGAGGGCTGAATGGGCTGGAGCGTTGTCGTGATGAAACAAACAGTCACCTCTCGTCCACATTTCTGGCCTTTTCCACTCGTCCAGTGGCAGTTTTTCCGAGTTTAACACAAAATTTCACAGCAACTCTTTGCTCGTTCAAGTCACCCATTCTAAAAATCCGCCAAACGAAAAAAAACACACTTCACAAACAACCGCGTAGCTAATCAACCAATACTGATATTTGCAATCAAAAAACTGCCTAGTAATCAGCGGATATGTCAGAAGATGGCGACACCAAGCGATTTTGATTGGGACCAACAGGGCCCGCGCAATTCAAACAGTCTACGTATTTTTTGAACAGATCTCGTATATTAAAAACAAGTTTCCATGCTTTTCCATCGGCTTAAATAAGAAAAAATTCAAGCTTTTCTCATCGGATTAAAATATAAAAAACACGTGGACTAAAGCCATATCAAGAAAAGGTATTTTATTACGAAATTTAAATGAGTTACGTATAAATATTAGGGATGTAAACCTCAACCCAATAAACCACAACAGATGAAGAAAGAAACTCCCCCCCCCCCCTTCGGTTGGTGTTTCCTCAACCTAATAAATAGAGACGTCAAAATCAAGTATATTCATTATGATAAAATCTCTATTATATAATTGAGACTTTATGCTAGCTTTTTTTTGAGAGACGTCTATATTATTGATAACAGCTGACTGGCCCTGGCCGTTTTATCATGGGCGATATTAACATGGAAAACACCGCCTATTTCTCGAAAAGTTTGAAACTATCAAAATGAACAAGTTACATTAGTTAGCTCTGTGCTTAATGGAAGCAATATATGAAACCTATGTTTTATTTGAAGACTAACTGAATTTGAAAAAGCCTCTCAAGCATCGATGTTTTTCCGTTGTTCAACATGGTTTTACAGAGATTTTATTGAGAAAAGAGGACATCTGGCGATAGATTGGGTAAATCGCTCTCGCACGCATTTTAGCATTGAAACGGAGCAGCATGCTCAGGCCACAGATTACCGAGTAGACAGATGCGACATAAGCCCTTTTTAACAATGGATAATTGGGTGCGCTTTTTAACAATGAATGAACGGTCGCGCCCTCAAGTGAAAAAGAGGGGAATTACTTGATAATGTGTACTCTGCAATGGAAAAACAGTGTATTTGAGTTTCCAAATTTATAGAAAAAAACGAAATGATAGTAAAAAAAATGATAAGTAGAATGTATCTTAAATCTTTGCCATGTATTTTTAATCAATCTTGACTTAATATTTCATTCACATTTCATTCATATTTCATTGATAAAATACAGAGAGAGAAAAAACAAAAATATATACAAAATATGTTATATTTAAAAAAATAAAACATTTTATTTAAAACTATTGAGAGACGTGCAAGCGAAAAATGTAAAAATTTTCACAAAAAAAGACAAAAAAATAACGGGAAAGCAGACGAAACTTAGTTCCCATGGCATTTCCATTACAACGAAACATAGTTCCCCTCTTTTTCACCAGGATCGCTGGCATACCAGGCGCAACCGCTTACATCCTCTAATGTCGTATCTGTCTACTCGGTAATCTGTGCTCAGGCCTTGTTAATCTCGAAGGCCTCCGTAGACAGTGTGACCAAATCTAGCATAATTATGCTAGACTAGCATAATTTCCGCCATTTAGCATAATTTTTAGCATAGTGCTCATCTAGCATAATTCTAGCATAATTTTACAACATCTAGCGTGAATCTAACATAATTTTACATTTTATTGTGATAATCTTGATGGCTGGACTGCATGCTTTGATTTGATCAGTGCGATCAGGTTTTTAGTTGCACCCAAAGGAAACGCATGCGCACAAACGGTCTCCATTGGGGACGGATTTTTCTAACATGCGCCAGTGAATCTAATAAATACAAAACGTTGAAAAAATAATTACTGTAAAACAAGCTTTGCATGAAATGCCTGGAGGTTGTAGAGGTTTTAAAGCAACCAAAACGGTGCATGAAAATATGAAATCTTCTGTTTTGCATGCATCAAATCACTCTTCCGATGACGAGTAATCTTCCAACCATCATATATTGTTGTTCAAGCATGTCTTTTTTTTTATTTCTGAACATTGAAATAAAAATTTTATCATCGCTTAATGTTAATTCCTTTATGATTGTTACAATAATTTCAAATTTTAAAATATTCTTAATCTTTGTCCAAAATAATTAACAATAATAACAAAACAATATGTAAACATTGTAATGTCAAACAAAAATCGAACATTGTAATAATAATACCAGTATTAGCCATTAAAGCATTTTAAGTGTTTCGAGGAATGATGCTATTCATTGTAATTTATCGTTATTATGGCAGTATCAACTTCAACAAAGCCAACAGCTGATCATGATCATTGTAAAAATCAAAAAAATAAACGTAAACAAGCATGCCGCAAGAGTCAGAGTTTCACATTTCAACGAGAGGTGGCAGTTTTCAGTATAGTTAGTGTAAAAACACATTTTGATCCGGAGGGTGTTTTACTATAACTAAAAATAATGTAATATTCCATCTTAATTTCAGCATAACTCTAGCATAAGTTTCTTCTTGACATAGCATAATCTAGCATATTTTCAAACTGAATCTAGCATACTACCGCTAGAAAAATCTGGTCACACTGTCCGTAGAACAGAGAGAAGCGATGATCAGCAACTCAGATGGCGAAAAAGGCAAACAGGAACGCTGAGAAACAAAAAGTCTACTTACAGGTTTGCTGAACAAAACACGACCTGCGGATGATTGTTGGAGTTGCAAAACAGTTGACATGAAAACTAGGTACTACAGACGCCGACAAACAACACGAATGCTCGGAGAAACGCTTGAGTTCTGCTCTGGGAACAATGCCATCTACGTACGCACGTGGCCAGTAGCAATAACAAATGCGAAAAGTTATTGCAAATCGTCTGCCGATAGCTCGACTTATATCCGGCTCGAAGGACCAAATGTTTGTGAGATAAATTTATAAAGGTTCTGGGATTTCGTTTTTATAACAAGAACTGACTGACGACGTGGAGTAAATTCATGGAACAGTTTTATTCTGAAGGGATAAGAGTATAAAATGTGCTCTGCGCACTACACAAGCTGATCTCCAACCAAGGGCAAAGAGAGTGGGAGCCAAAACAAGTAACATAAAAAGATTGATGGCGCAGAACAAGTAAAAACAATGACAAAGGCAAAAACTTTTTAACATGTTGCCTATGATTTGGGCAGATCTTTAAAGTACACTTAATAATTTGATTTTTTACATCAAAGGACAATGCATTCCAAAGGGGAATTTTATAATATGGAAAAAATGAATCAAGGAATCTGAGTTCTAGGTATAATCTTATATCTGGGTCATTCCACGTCAATTCAGGCAGAAATTTTACAGTTTTGGCATTGACCTCTCGGATTTTAATGGAATTTGGTATATACAATTGTCCTAGGGAGTTGGTAATGAATGCCAAATATTATTTGTTTTTCATTTTTATGGAAGTTACGGATATTTAATATTTTCGAAATTTGAGTGGGGGCCTTATCTATGAAGTACTATAACTTCGCTTGTATTTTAATTAGAAAGATGTGATTGGTGGCATATGAAAGCTCTTTAACGGTAGATTCTATATGAAATTTTTAAAATTATATTACGCATGAGCAAATATTTGAATTTAATAAAAATATTTTATTTATGCAAATTTCTCAAAAGGTGAGTATTTTTTTTCGTTAAAAAATTATTAATATCTTACATATACTTTCATAAAAACAATACACAAAATTGTTTCTGGGAACAATTGGGTCCACGAAAATTCTGAAAATTTGATACGGCCGAGCTAAGACTTTGATGGTTATATTTCTGAAAACAGAAGCTAATCCGTTTTCAATTTATCGTGCAAACGCCGGACGGCCGGTTAAACGTACAGTCCAAGGGCGCATTTTTATAAGTAGCTTTTATGCTAGAGCTCCTAATAAGGGCAAATTAATTATCTTCAAAAAGGACATCGGCGCAATAACGCAATCATTGGATAACGTTGCATGCTCAGGAGAAATTCAGAAGGGCGACTTCTATACTGAATCACCATGCCACAATTTACAATTAATAATTATACCCAATGGAATAAAAGTATATCAATACGGAATTACACGTTTCAATATCAGTTAATCATAATGTATAATACTCAGTACTACCTTACAAGGTTCAGCAGACATACGACAACCGGTAATGTCACTCCAATATGGGATCGAACGTTCGAAAAGGTTTCTCACGTCGAAGAAAGTGCTTCTTCCGTTTTGCTTCCGTCGAAACGTATAAAAATCCTATGCATCAAGTCGTAACGTCACTTTTTTATATATATCACTAAAGAGCATAAAACAATAATTATCAAAAATCAATTGCTCGACTCCATTTCAAAAAAACTAGCTTCCAAGCTGAAGCTCGTCGAGACAACGACAATCGTTTTTCCCCTTCCACATTACAGAGGTGACGTCTCCTATGTTACCTCAATGCCAACGGGGAACGACTACTATGTTAACTGCCTGCTCAACAGAGAACATAACTGCAGAAACTTTTTCCGAATGCCCAATTTTAAATTTGCTCCGCTGCTTACAATGAAGTTGCCAGCGGCTCAACACACAGAACACGGCGAGCTACACGCGACAATTGTTGACGTACTATAACAATCGCAGCTCTAAAAGCACAAAAATACAAAAAATTATAAATCTAATAAGGATAAGAAGATAACCAAAAGGTGACAACTAAAACATTGCCACAGCAGCAACCAAACTCTTTAGGAGTATAATGATTTTTCCTCTTATTCGGGGTCTTTTTTAAGCGTTTGAACAATAATCTAAGGCGGCTCAATAGGTTCCGTGCAGGACAAATTGTACTAAATTGCATTAAATTAAACGTGAACAAAATCTTAATAACCAACTGTGGAAAGTTACTAAAAGTAGAAATTAATAATCTTTCTTTATATATAAAGACGG